>CAMOHE010045460.1:0-56115 GCA_946598075.1 Artocarpus hirsutus | reverse complement strand
AGTCACCTACTTTTCTATTTGGCTGTATTTAGTAGGTAGGGTTTATTAATACATTTCTCACCCATGATATGTCAAATTCAGTACTAACAGCAACAGTATAACACCATTTGATGTAAAACAAGAAAAAATAAGAATTTTAAAAAGAAAATGCAATAACAAGACAAAAGCAAAAAAGGGTAGCTGGGAGTAGGAGAAAATAGTGAAATTACCAGGAAACTATGAAGAAGAAGACAGCCCAAGTGGTGGAAGTCCCAGTGATTAAGCCCCTTCCAAAGCAGAGACACCTGGTAACGCCGTTAAGCACCGTTTGGCTCAGTAAGAGAAGCCCAAACGCCACCAGTCCGTACACCGTCGACGCGTCGGAGTCGTAGACGCAGTACGTGTACTCGTCGTACTCATCAGCCACAACCTTAGCCTTAACGAACAAAAAAAAAAAAAAAAGAACAAAGCCCACAAACCAAATAGCCCAAAAACAAAAAAGGAATCAGCTTCAGATACATAGTAGATTCACACTCAAAAACAGAGAAATGAGAGACGAAAAAAAAAAAAGAAGTTACCGAGCTTCGACGTCGTTCAGCTCCGACGGCGAGAACGAAGGCTATGAGGTGAAGCGAGACGACGATGGCCAAGATGGGGACTGAGACCGCCATTATTATCCTCTCTCTTTCTCTCTCTTCCCTCTCTATCTGTCCGTGTTGTGTGAAAACACAGAAATGGGGTTAATTTGAAAAAAGAGCCAAAAAAAAATAATAATTAAGAAAATGACTTGTTTTTTTTAACTAAAAAAAATTTTTTAGTATTAAAATTGTCTTAATTTTTTTCATAAAAAAAAATTACTATATAAAAAAAAACTAAATATGATGAAAAAAAAAACTAAAATTATTTTCTACCTAAAAAATTAATTTTTTGATTAAAAAAAAAACCATTCATCAATTTTTGTTTTTTTTTTGCCAAAGAGTCATTTTTAAAACTCCCTCTACAGGAAATGTCTTTAGACTTTTTGGGCTCGGCTTTTGAAATGAAAAGTCGGCTAAAGCTAAGTTCTTGATTTAAACTCACTCTTTTGAGTGAGCTTAATTAAGCTACTTTCCGGCTTCAGCCTTGTTTTTGGGAAGTGCTTTTTTTGGATGCTTGTGTTAGATGGCCACGATTAGTGTAGGTCTCTGACTCCAGTGTTTTTCGGATCAGGTTCGGGTGTACTGTTCTAGCAAATCAGATCTGGAGAAATCGGAATTTGATAACGTGGCCTATCTTGATTTTTTGATGTGCGTAAAGTTGGTGGATGTGTCCGCACAATGTAAGCTTTCTTTGGAATGTTAACCGAATGCCATTTTGACAAATGAATCCATAAGCTGGACTGCGGTTGGTTTGTCGGAGTGCCATTTTCCCTGTTACCCTTACCGGTTGTAGCAGGTCACCGCCAAAAAAACGTCGGTAAGGGCCTGGACTGATTCGTTTTCTGAGTCAAAGAGTGAAGAGTAGATTGATATGCAGATATCTCAACCATTTAAAAGGTGATTTGTAGCGTCTTTTTTTAACACAACTCATTCAGAACTAAGAAGTATGTAGAGGAATTAACTTAACCGACGTCCTTCAATTTATCCAGCGCGTGTCGTGCACATGACTGATTTTTCTGGGGTATTATAGTAAAATAACAATAGTTTAATATATCTATATTTTTTTTAGAATTTGTTTAATATATGTACAGTAAAATTTATTGCATAATAAGTGCAACTTATTGGATGGCAAAATGCAACTTATAATGGAGACATATTCTACAAGTCATAACTTGCATTCTAAGGCTTATGGCATAACAAATACAACATATATGGCAATCACTTTTTGCAAATTATAATTTTTACTATAAAACTTATTGCGCAACAAAATGCAACGTATTGCATAACAAATGCATCACAAAACTTATAAATTAAACTGTAAAATATTATGCATTAACGAAATGTAAAACATACTTTAAATACATTAAAAATCGTAACTTGTGCTTTTACAAATATTATGCATATCAATATGTAAATAGACTTTAAACATAGTACTTGCAAATTCATTCCAAACCTCTCTTTGAATATTTAAAACTTTTGCATAATAAATGTAAAATTCTTTAAAAGAAACTTGCATAATAATTGTAAGCTCATTTATTAACATATACCAAAAAGATTTAAAAATCATTTACTTCATGCTGTAGGTGAGGTCTGAACTTACCCGTACTATGCTCTAGTATTCCCTATTCCTTTCATGTCTCATTCCTTTTTTCATTCCTTTTTCCTTTTGTTGGTCGGCTTCTGTGTCCTCATCATACGACAGTCGACTCATTAATAATCTTCCTTTTTATCAATCCATTCGATTGATAATAAAACATAAACATTAAACATTCCTTCCTTTTACTTGTCTTGTACACTATCCGTTTATCCTTGTCTTTTCCTTAATTTTGTAACCCACTGGGTTACCTCACGTTTACTTAAACATCCTTATTAAAACTCTCATCACACATGACGGTTACGTTACTTAACATATTACGGAACATTTTTCGTCTAAGAGCGTTATGCTAAATCGGAGTGTTTGGCTCCGTTTTAGCTATTTTTGTAAAAATGACAATTTTGCCCTTGGCGAGTTTTTCGTCCATTTCGTTACTTAACCAAACTCATTACTTAACTTTAACATTCCGTTACATACACAAGATGGAAAAATTACCATTAGGAAATGTTTTTCGGCATCGGGCGTTTCGGGTCTATTTTAGTCATTTTTCATAAAATGACTATTTTGCCCGTAATCTCATTTTCCTTTATTCATTTCTTGACTGAACTTTAAATCCTCAAAACTTAACATCCATAACAATGCATTTAAATACGATTCATACTGTAGGCGAGATTGCTACTTACTTGGACTCCGAGCTACGTGGGTCCGGTTGTACCTCGCTATATCAACAGTATATGAAGCATCCTCTGCAGTGCTCTTTGAGTGACCATAAATGGCTAGAAGTGCTTCCTGGAGATCATACATCCTTTAACATGTCATTTTGGACTCCGATAATGCAGTTTGAATCGCCTCAATCCGCATGTAGTCGATACCGGACGATTTTCATCGGAGTAGAATTAGCTCTAACGGAGGTCATCATTGTGTTCAGAGCGTCGAAACGAGTCAGGAGGCTGTCTCGGATCGTCGATTGAAGGTCCGGATCATAAAATCCCAAAACGGCCTTTGATTGGCCGTTGACCGGCGGTTGACTGGCGTCAAACGGCCCCGTTGGTGGCTAGGCTTGAGCCTACCCCCTCTAAATCTACCCTCTTGAGTCCATTGGTGGGGTCAATTTCACTGAATTTGGCCTCCAACTGCACCAATCAAAGCTGCCATCGACAGTGAGATGGGGCCACTCCGATCTCGGTTTTCCGGTGAAGGTTGCCCAAAATTGACTTGGGGAAAAGCTTCCCCAGGTCACTCTAAGCATTTCCCCCATAGTGGGGTTGCTCAACATAGCCCGACACGGTGGCTCCGCCTACCCTCTCAATGGCGTACGACGGAGACGTCGATCTCTATCCTTCAAGGCTCGTCTCTCAAAATTGAGAGAGGCAAAACATCCTCCGCACCTCTCTGAATGATTTGGGCCCCTCAATTTAGCACAACGCAGCCTAAAACGGCGAACCCAAGCTCCTCCATCGCGGCGGTGGTGGGCAGCTTCGATCACCGGCGATGGAGAACGCAATCATGAAATTGAGTGAAGGCTTCAGCTCACCGTCCCTCTCTAATCGTTTTGGCACCGGCGGTGTGCCTCACCATCGCCGAAGACGGCGGCTCCGACAAGGGTGCCATGGCGAACATAGGGCAGCTCCGACGAGGCGTTTCCAGCTGAAATCAAGCTGGAAACTTGGTACCATCCTGCTCCTCTCCTCACACTGAGTCCATAGATACCAAAATCACGTCGATTGGTGGTCGAACGATGAAGATATCAGCTCGGGAAAATTTGGGTCTCACCACCACTTTGGGTGGCGCGTGAGCCCTCCTCCGGCGATGTTTTGGGCTACTCGGCACACCGTTGAGCTCAGCTCGTCGAGAGCTTTCCAACGGTGTGGAAGGTATCGAAAACGGAGCTCGAATTCTTAAACTGATTTTTGAGGAGAGAAAGAGAAAATGTAGAGAGAGAAACAACTGAGTTTATTCAAATTTTCTTTTTTTTTCTTTTTTTTCTTCACTTTATATAAAAATTTTGTGGTCTACGCAGTCCAATTCTGCATTGTGTGAATTTAAACAGTTCAATTCTTACACTGTATTACTTTTACAGTGTAATTTTTATACTGCATAATTTCATCAGTGTATTTTTCTTACACTGTATTATTTTTAATACCGTATAATTTTCATGTTATTATATATTATTTTTCCTTAAATCACGTTTTTCTTCTTAATATAATCTTTAATTTAATGCATTTTCAATGCATTAAAATATCGAGTTGTTACAATAACAACTCTTAATTCTTTCAAATATGAAACTTGTGGTTACTCACTACCCGCAGTAGTGCAAGAAGCCAAAATTTTCTCAGTGAAAATTCAATTTCACATAGTTTTTATAGTTTTAGCCCGAAATACACAAATCTTGATATTTTTGCCCATAGGGCCAAAATTAACCATCTTATGCTATGATGTTTAGTTTTTCACAATAATTAAAACTTTCTAAAGGTCCTTGGTTTTAATCAAATCATTTCATATTTCCTTTTGTCACAAAATTTTGTGCTTAAATCTCGTAAAATTAATAACTTAAAATTGGTATAAATTTTTTGCCAGCCGTCTACAAATCATAACCGTTTCGATGAGTTCTACAACTTTTGTATTTTTAACTTTTATCATAATCATTCATCTTAATGGCGTTCTTAAAAAGGCAGTACTAAAATTAACTTATTTTGGCTTGTTTGGATCAAAATTCGAGCGGGATTTCTTCATGAAAGTTGTTCAAATCAACATTTTCAATAAATCTTGTGTTGAAATCAGAAAATAATTTGTCCTCTAACGGCCTCAAACACTAAAATCTTTCAAAATTCCCTTTAAACACTTTTATGCATAATTTTGCATAACTTGTTTTGGTAAGGTTTAATCTCACTTTAACCTTCTTGAACATATTTGTAGACATTTGAGACTCTAAATAATCATGCCATAACATATACTTAACATGTCATGGTCTAAAACATTTTATCAAACACCACAAGTGTTTAAATTTTGTGTCATAAGAAACTTTGTCACACTTTCTCATTTTAGTATTAAACCCTTTTTTATCTATCATCATCATTATCCTTATAATACTTACACAAAACATACCAAAATTTCTCTATACATGCCACAATCTATATGTACCATGAATTTACATATCAAACACTTAATATGCATAAACTTAATCAAGAATAGAGTTTTAGAACCCACCCAAGGTTTTCAAAGATTTGTGATCCTCCGTTGGTGCTTAAAATTTTTCTAATCTTCTTTGACCATATCCATGATATAACCTCTCAAAAACTCCTTGAAAACTCAAGATATAACATTAAAAGACAAAGAGAAAAGTTTAGGTTTTACCTTCAAACTTGCAAAACCTTGCTCTAGAGTGCTTATCCATACTTCTAAACTTGATTAGAGAGTGTCTTTAGTGAAATATTTGAGAGAAAAATATAGAGGGAGGGACGGTTTCGTGGAGGGGGAGATGGGCTTTTTTTTCATGTTTTGCATGAAAAATGATGGAGACAACTTTGTGCTTATCTTTTAAGCCCTTGAATACAAAAATAACTTAGTATAGGAATCATTTTGCAAACAAAAGTTTGCTCTCCACCACTCAACCAAAACCGACCAATATGGGGGAAATGTGGCACATTTTCCACCCTTTTAGGTGTTATCTTATGGGCCCCACTTCACTTTTTAAAATGTCCAAATTTATACTACACTGTATTTTTACTATACTGGCAACATATTTCTCATATTGTCAGTATTCTTTTTTATACTGTTTAGTGGGTTCCACGGCCTTCACATAGTATAATTCTTATAATGCTTAGCTTTATACAATACAATTCTTATATTACATTTACTTTTGTAGTATAATTTTCGTACTACATAATTTTATGCAGTATAATTTATGTACTGTGTTACTTTATGTAATATAATCCTTGTATTGTATTATTCTAATATTTTATAATTTTTATACAATATTTTTTACTACTGTCTTTCTATCTTAAAATTTGTTGCAACATATTCTGCAACAATTAAGCTTTATAGCTTATTTTCATATCATTCTTTCTTTGTTTAGCACTATGACATATTTTTTAATCTTAAAAATCCTATATTTATTCTTGTTAAATTTGTCACAAAAATTATATTTAAACAATAATTCTTGTGACATTAAAATTGTTCTTCAAATACTTAACAAATTTTCAAGCATAAACTTTAGCTTATAAAATGTGTACTTTTACTTAACATAATCTTTTAATAATTGCATAATTAATATATTAAAAATTATCAAGTATTACAACACCAGCTTATTCCCTTAACAAGAATAGAGTGTAGTTGCGAATAGGAAAAGTAATGTTTTTTATCCTTTAAAAAAAAGGTTGACGAAGGTGTTAAAAACGTTTTCTTGATATGCTGGAAGATAATGCAGAGAAGTTTTATTAATATGGCGTTTACGAGAAGTTATCAAAAAAGAATAGAGATGGAGGATGCTGGGCTCAAGACTGAGTAAGGGATTTTATTATAATTTGTACAATAAATCTCATTCATACACGTGGACCAATCAGATAAAGGACAGTACACAACAACTAACTAAAGCTAGCCCAGCATGTTCAGCATCACACGACAAGAGTCAGGTTCTAACAAAATGGCCAACCTCTTAAAAAGATAAGGTACTGACAGACTTTGTTCTGCAGAGTCTGTATATAACGTAGCTTGTACAAAGTCTGATGGTTGTCAACTTCTTCAATGTCCCTTCATTTTCCAAAATCAGTCCATGGAGAACTCATTTGTGTATCTGCAAGTTTGAAATTAGCAAACAAGTCATTTAGGGATGGAAGCTTACCAAATTTCATATTCATTTGTTTTTGTATAACATTGGGTTATATAATTTTAGCTTATTAATACTAATGGCTCTTAAATAAAATTATCACTTTATTTTTTGAACTTTTAAAACTTTACTTTTTGTCCCTTGAACTTTAAAAGTCATCATGTTGTCATTATTTTAAAGCTCCTTACTTTGTCTCTTATTTTTTGATTTTTTATTCACATAGATAGAATTAAACCTATGTGATTCATACATAGGTTACCTGTAAAGGTAAAAATAAAATTTTATCACTTTTAAATTTTGTTTTATATTTACACTCTCATTTAACTTTTTTTTATCTACTCACGTTTAAAAAGGGACTTCATACGTATTCTTTCTCAATATTGTTCGCCGACATCTGCTCATCTTTGATGCATAGCTCTTCTTCTTTAGTATTTGAATTCAGATATCGGTGAACAAGATTGACTTATTAAATGACTTACACATTAAAAATAAGAAGAAATGTACAGACAAACCATTCCTAAATGAGGTTCAGATTGGCGGAAAAAAAGACATCAAATGATAGTGTAAACTTAAAACAAATGAGAGTGTAAACTTAAAACAAAACATAAAGGTGATGAAATCTCATTTTTGCCTTTACAGATGACCCACTTACGAATCACGTAAGCTTAATTTCGTCTATTTGAATAGAAAATCAAAAATTTAAGAGGTAAAATGTGGAACTTTAAAAGTTCAAAGGTAAAATGATGATTTTTTAAAATTTAAAGAGCAAAGTGAAAAGTTTTAAAAGTTTAGAGGGTAAAATAATAATTGTTAAAGTTCAATAGGCTTTAAAAATTTAAGGATATTAGTGTTAATAACCTCATAATTTTTAAATTATAAAAGGATGAGAACTCTAAAAAAATTTTACAGCTATTGGACTGAGCGGTGAGAATCACGGTTCCCACCATAAACTCAGTTATGAATAGTGTAAAGCTCTTACATGCTACAGTAACAATAAAAGAATTGCTACAGTATAAAACTCTTTCATACTATAATAAAAGTAGTTCTAACCACTAGTTCCTATCACCCTTTTAAAATTAATAGTGTATTACGGGGGAATTCAAATTCTGCATATCAACAAAATTTTAATTTCTCCTCTTTTAACGATCAAAAAAAAAAAAAAGAAAAAAAGAAAAGAAAAAGAAAGAAAGAAAGAAAGAAAAATCAGTCCAGGGAGAACTAATTTGTGTAAGAGCAGTTACTTTTGATGGCCTGTGTGTCTTTGCTACTCGGAAGGAGATGGAGGTTTTTGTTATGATCTCTTGAAGCATATGGTGGTCTCGGAATGTCAGGGTGTTCGAGAAGAAGTGGAGAGACGGGGAGGATGTGCTTCAATCTGCCGAAAGCGTCCTCGGTGATTTCCACTTGTGCAATACGCTGGAGTCTAAGCAGCAGCGTGTGAGTCCTCGTCAGGCGGCTAAATGGCTATCCCCACCTACAAGCTGGCTCAAGCTTAATATGGACGCCTCTTTGAGAGCTGGGTCGATGGCGATTGGCATTGGAGCGGTGATCAGGAACGACCGAGGCGCTGTTCTGGCGTGTTCGGCGAAGCCTGTGGAGGGGTCCTTCAACCCGTATGTTGTTGAGTGTGTAGCTGTCAAAGAAGGCGTTGTTTTTGCTGCTCGGTGAGGTTTGGAAGTGACAATAGTTGAATCCGATTCAGTCAATGTCGTCCATGCAGCGAATGATCCCATTTTGTTAGATGAGGCCAGCCCTATCATCTCAGACATTAAACACTTGATGTCCATAGCCTCCGGTGGTATTTCTTAAGTCCACGTTCCTCGAAAGGGGAATATGCGAGCTCATCTGTTGGCTACTTCCGTTTTTAGGAATGTTTAAGATAGTGTTGTTTGTAGATTGGAATCCCAGTTTGATTTCAAAAGTTGTTTTAGCCGATATGACAGATTAATAAAATTCAAGTTTTTCCCTAAAAAAGTTAGCCAACAAATTATTTAGGGATGGAGGCGTACCAAGTCTCTTCTGCAACGTCCGTCATTTCCAAAATCAGTCTATAGAGAACTAATTTGTGTATCTGCAAGGTTGAAATTAGCAAACAAGTCATTTAGAGATGGAAGCATACCAAGTTTCATCTTCATTTGCTTTTGTATAACATTGGGTTAAAAAATTTTTAAATAATAAAAGGATGACAACCAAAAAAAAAATATATTAATAGCGTACTAAGACACCAAAAAAAAAAAAAGGAAAAATTAAAATTCTACATTTCAACAAAATTTTGATTTGTCCCTTCTTTGAATGGTCTAAAAAAAAACAACAGCAACAACAACGATAACGTGAGAGACTATCTTGACGTTTGCTTTCCCACGGGACCATAAGAAAGACCTAATAAAATATTAAACAATTTAGACCAAAAGCTAACGACCTTTGATGTGCATCTCTAAACACAAATCTGACATTTATTCCCTAGAAAAAAAAAAAAATCTCACATTTGTAATATGCTTTTGGAATTTCTTTGGCAAAAACAAACTTTCCTTTGATAAAACCAACTCTTTCATTACGTAATAATCACTGTGATTACCAAGTAACAGATACAGCAATTCTAGTGACGTATTGATGAGGAACAGGATTCGAGTAATCAGAATTATTTTAGTAAGTTTCTTTAAATACTAGGATTTATTTGAGCTTTAGAAATTGCAAATTTATAAATAGGCCTCCCATGTTCTTTATTTTCGTACAGACTCTGATGATTAAAAAGAAACAAAAATTTTCCTCTCTTGTTCTCTTCTCCCTGAATTCTTCCTCCTCTCTAATTAGGGTTTTGGAATTCATTGCTAGGCTCTTACAATGGTAGAAATCAATTCCCAAGAGACGTAATGTTGTTCAGATACTGAAAAATGGTCAAGTAATTCAGAAAAGCTAGAACTAACTCCGGCCGAGTCCACTAAAGGGTCGTTTAAGTTCGACGATAGTGGAAGAAGATGAGCACACAATAACACTAGGCTGATGCATTGTAAAACATAGATCAAGTTACTAATTATGGCAAGGCTCATATCTTACAAGAAAAAGAGTTGGACTAGCCTTAACCGTCGTCTTTTTAACTTACAAGACAATGACTAGTCCAAAAGAACTCCACCCCTTTATTTTGGTGAAAGATACATATAGTTAAAATCCCTCTGTTTTATGTCTTTGGTATGCAATTTCACATGAAAATTAACCGACGAAGTTGAACTACGAAAATCCCACTGCTCATGGACCTTTTAAGAGCTTCATTATCCCAGAAAATCTTTGATGGTAAAAGGGGTAACGAGATGCCAACAATAATTTACAGAGGACGGAGAAATGTAAATTTTTTTCCCCAAATCAAGCCCAAATTAGTTTAACACAGCAATACACATTTCTGCATAACTTTACAGTGTTTGCACATGCTATTCAAAAGCCAAAAATAAATAAATAAATAAAAATGATGGCTGAAATGCTCGAGCAGATTTTTGTTCTTCTTCTTTTTTTTTTTTTTAATTTAGTTTTAATAATAATAATATTAACAATAATAATAATAGAATAAAAACATAGATATTTATATTAAAAACACAATTGGGCTTGTCCATTTCAACGCAGTCCAATATCCGCACAACATAGTGTCATGTCTATAAATCTTATCAGTGTGCATCAAAGCTTAGATTTACTAAACACCCCCTTTTTAAAATTCTCCATTTTCTCTGGAATTCTATTCCCTCTCTAAAATTTAAAGCTTACTCTTAATTTTCTGGATATTCTCTATTGTTTTTTCTCATAAACTCAAATCTCACCCATAATCCCTCAACCATGTTCAAATTTTAGTAAATCACTCTCAAATCTTATACTTTTGTTCTTTATTTCTTTTTTTCTTTCTTTCTTTCTTTCTTTTTTCTTTTTCTATGTTTTCCATCGATCGAAAGTGCCATCACCTGAGAAAATACTGCTCATCACTTTCTCAGAAAGTTCTCAAGCAGAAATACAAGTCTAGAGTGTGATTGTAGATTCTCATGCATTTTGGAATCCCTGATGATATAAGGATGCTGATCGAAAGAAAAATTTGTTCTAGTGACTTCAATTAGAGGACCGACCTTCTAGGTATATGTACCAGTTATAGTGCAATGAGAAGAAGAGCTCGTGCCATTGACTCTAAATGTCACTAATGTGGGTGACAGATGTATGAATGTAAGTGTCATTCGCCTAGATTTATGTCAATAAATAGGGATGACAAATTTCATTTATGTAAAGATGGTCTTTCTAAAGAGGACTTAGATGACCTCCATGCTTCTCTTTAGAACCATCCGAGTGGATAAGTCCAAGTTACAATTTCTAAAATCTGGCTTAAATTCTATACAAAAAGACAACGCCTCAAAAATCTAACATTTATGTTTATCAGTTTATAAGAAAATTAGATGGGGAGTAACTTCTTATCTCATAAAAGTCATTTGAGTGTTTCTACAAGAAAATGTATATTGTGTTTTGAGTGTTTGTTCGTTTCTAGATTATCACAGTATATGTTAAACAATAAATGTTTGTTTGTATTATATCATTACAGTAGTTGTTATATATCTGTGTTTGTTTTATTCAAAAAATGTTACCTTATTAGATGCATCATGCATTTGTTTTTGTTGTTAGTTTGAAATGTTTAAATCCTAAATGATTTTTCTAGACTCGTGTTGTTTTTGTCAAAAGGTTTACAATATGCCTTATATCTTTTATTGACTTTTCTAGATTCATGTATATTTTGTCAAAAAGTGTATAGTTACATATGTTTGGTTTTGTTTGTTTGTTTGTTTGTAAATTGCCAAAAGTCGTACAGTTAGAGTCTCATTTGTCAAAATTTGAGCTGATTGCGTGTTAATTTTTTAAAATTTGAACTAATTTGGTTTGACTTTTTCTAACATGTATATCACCTACCTGTCATAAGTCCCTAGTCTTTTTCCATTTCCATCTTCTTTAAGAACTGATTCGAGACTCAAATTTTAAGCAGAGCAGGCTTATGACAAAAACCCTAAAAAAAAAAATAAGGAAAAAAAAAGAGTCAATCTATTTTAGAAACCAAACATATCTTCCTCTCATTCATCTAAGAAAATCAAAACCATTTATGTCTTTTGTGGTTCCAATCCTGGCAATGGGAGTCTACTTAGAAGCCGCAAAATACGTAAGACAAGTCTGAGCATATATGAAGATTGACCTAATCTATAGGGAGGTAGCTAGGGTTAAGGGGAATGTAGCAACAGCAGCACATTTTAGGAGTAGTCATGTCGTGGAAATTATACCTTATATCCTAGCGGAGGGAAACCTCTGTGGGAAAACCATAGGTAAGGAAGAGAAAGTTTTAAACATCTCTAAGCATCTTGAAAACATGATCCGTAACTCTGACACTTTCATTGCATTACATGGCGGTTTAGGCACCCTCGAAGAGTTATTCGTTGTTGTTAATAGGAGTCTGTTGGGCATTCAGTCCAAATTCATAGCTCTTTTGAATATAAATAGTTTTCATGACAGTCTTTTAAAGTTTTTAGATTATACTGTAGAACAAAACTTCATTGTAAAGTCAAGGAAACAAATCTTTGTTATTGTTTCAACAGCTAAAGACCTACTTGACAAAATACAAATCATTCATCCAGAGCCCGACACTGCAACATCCAAGCTTGATTGGAAGAAAAAAAACAACAAATGACCACTGGATTTGAACCTCACCTACAATCATTTGGTTGTACTCATAGCATGTTCGTCTATACTTCTTGTGTCTTAAATAACCGCTCTTCTTCACGTCTTATATTTTTATTGTAATATGCTATTGTTAAAACGTTTAAATTCAATCACTCTAGTGTCAAAATGGCTGATATTACGAAGTAACTAGTACTCTCAAAACGCATCATGTTTAAGGTTTAATCTTTTTTTATCAACGCTTCTATAATCTTCATGCATTCGTGGTTAGAATAGCTGCTTATACAGAATATTTTTTACTCTCGAAACATATCCATATCATGTCCATAAACTCTTTATATATTATTTTAATAGATGTTTTTAATATAAATACTTATGTCATTTATTTTATTATTATTATTATTATTATTATTATATAATATAACATCCTTAATCTAATTACAAACCACGATTTAAAAATAATAAAAGACTAAAAAAACATGATAAGCATATGCACTTCTCTTAATATATGTTATAATAATCTTTATAAAGAATATATACAGCCCCTGACTCAAAATCCTAGCTCCCTCACTATACACGGGTAAGTTCAAGCAGCTCTTATTAGCGTGAGACGTGAGTAGAAGGAACCGCAAACCACCCTTGCAAGGGCAGGCTGGTAGCTAGGGACTTGAACGGACAATGTTTAAGCAGTTCAGCAGCAAAGGTTTGCAAAATAATAATAATAAAAGAAAGAAGCGCAAGGGGAAAAAAATGAACTCGGTCTCAGAGTCGTTATGCCGCCACCCACCTACTACCAAACGTTGGCAGACCCCCGCCACCGTCGGGCAGGTCAAGGCCACAAACAGCAGGAATACTATCAAATAGTAAAAGGCATTACCGCAGAGAACTTGGGTGAAGCAAACGATAAAAAAGAAAAAGTTAAATAATCTGGCGAACCTCAAAGTTCACACTTATATAACCTGCCAAAATCCCCTTATAAATATAAAATACATCCCAACATCATCAGGACCTAAAAGGAGCATGGTTTACCATAATATACCAAGAACAGATACAGAAAACAAGCAAGATGAGATCAAGTCTACACTAAGCACATATTACCTTAAGCTTCGCCCTTCTAAAGCTTGTCTAACTCTATATTTCTCTGTTCATTCTTTCTGTTGAGCCTTATTAAGGCAGCCCTCCACTCGTTCTAATGCTTCACCTCTTTTATGCTGCATTTCTTCTTTCTTTTTCCTTTTTTCTTTTTCCCCTTTTTTCTTTTGTACTTTCTTTCAACAAAATAAACACAAAACCAAATCCAGAACCACAGACAAACTTGGCATCTTGCCTTCTACAGAACTACAGGCTGGTCCATGGGCTTTGCTTCGAGAATGGAGGGGGCATGTGTTAACGTTGTATCACTGACGGCTGAAAAACAGGAAATCTGGGTGACTGACTTGAAGCAGTCTTAACCAGTTATCAGCCACCTGCATAAGTGAGTTGGCCAATGGGCACTCAAATCCCCCATTTGGGGTCCACAAGGATTCTTTGAACTTGTATGAAGCAAGACCGAAAACAGGCAAGGAAATCTTGGGAACACCATCTGTCTCACATGGACGTGTTATAACTGGAGCCTGAGCGGTCTGCAAACCTGAAAGACATCAACATGAAGTAACTTAACTTTATAATTGAAGAAAGACAAGACTTAATGGTAGCGACCCACCCAGGAATGGTAACATAAGTTGCATGTCAACCAAAAACCTAACCACCACGTTTAGCTCCTAGAAATTATCATGTTCTAGAATTCATTTGCAAAATGCAAAATTGTACGTCTACTCATAAAATGTTTAACCTTCTTTCCCACTTGTCCTTCATTGTTATATTTTTCCACACATGCACCAAAAACATGAATCACACAATTATAAAGTTCTACAATTCCCTTCTAGAACCCAAAACAGGTACAACACCCTTTGCCAAGATGTAAACTTTCTTTCCTACTTGTTCTTTTTAAGCAAAACTATACAAAAACATACACTGCCTAATTGTCAATTTCTAGAGTTCGTTTATAGAACTTGAATGTAGTGCTTGGCGAACTGGTTCAAACCAATAACAGTCAAAGCTTTCATTTACTATAGTGTAAAGGAAAAAGCTACTACAATGTAAAGCTCTCACATCCTACAGTTTTTGAATAAATTTTTTTAGTTCAAACTAGTTTGCCAAACACCCTAGAGAGGATAATGCATTGATATCTATTCCCAACTTGTTGACGTCTTTTCTACTCGCCCGTATTTGACATATCCAAAATGATGCAACATAAATTACATTAAATAATAAGTTGTTTCCCAAAATCGACTTATCGAAAAGCAAAGTAGCCTATATATAAAACAACAACTCATGCGTGCAAGTGCATAAGCAAATCTATGACAACTTCACTTACCTCCCATGGGCGTATGAAGAGAATGATATGTCAGAAAGCAAGCATCCAAATCCTTTAGAGTTGGTCCAGTTGGAATCCGATATATTGGATACCTACATCAATGCCAACCCCAAAAACCAATTAGTCAAATGACCACGGACAAACCCTCAAAGTTGATGTAGAGTTTTAATAGTACCAGGCAACAGAAATCCAGCTGGAAGATAAAAGATCACAACTCCTAAGTGTATTCAGCTCAGGAAAACGAAATGCAAGATCTAATATCTGCAAACACAAAATAGGTCATAAGGCTCAAACTGGAGAAGTGTAGAAAGAGAAGTGAGATTTTTTATCTCATCTTAACACAGTGACAGAGAAAAAGGTAACCAGAATCTCTAACCTTGTCAGCCAACGGTTCGCGGCCATACGGAGGGTCTCGTTCAAGATACTCAAATATCAAGCAACCCTGAGAATTTCCAGATTCCCCTTCGTCACTAGAAAAATCATCTTGAAGCAAAATAGGATTGTCTCTCAAACATAATCTATCTATCCTCCAACAAACGTCACTTGACAAATTGTTGTGACTATGTTGCTTCTGCATGTATTTTAATCTTCTTTCAGGTTCACAGTCACTGCTACCATCACTACTTGAATCTCGGAAATCACTGTCACTGTCCTCATCTGGTCGCCTATCACAAGAAAGAAGGATGAGCATGTAAAAACAAACTACCAAAAGTGAGATTACTCCTGAACAGTGAATACCATATGGCCAACACGCATGTACCAGAGTTATTATGGTTGCTGGCACAAAGGTTTAACAAGGAATATCAAAACTACATTCAAACAATATCACCAATTCAACCAACTAAGTATTAAACAATAAAACTTGAGCAATGTGGCTCCTAATCAATGCCCAAATCCGGCTATTTGCACCTCCACCTACCAGCCTAAACCCATAACAATAGCAATGTGATTGTTCAAACCAACGCCCATTTTGAAGTATTTGAGCCTCCTGCTAACTCTCGTCCAGGTAGAAAAATCATAAACTCGGTTGCATTTCTTACAGATAAGTTAATTGAACATGGTTCCAGAAAAACTAAATAAATAAATAATTTTTTTTAAATAATTAAACCGGTTTATATAACATGACTACATCAAAAGCATAAAGCAAGAAAACAACAGACAATAAATATCATCGCCGCATATTGATATTCAAAAATTAATTTAGCATGTAGGAAACGAAAAGGTGTTTCTCCTTCTACTTCAGAATAATATTACAACAATACCCACGTCAAAATAATCAATAAAAGGCACGGCACAGCCAAAATTCTTTGCTTGAAAATTGAAAGAAAGCAAATGAAATGTGCATAACATTAGTGAGTTGAAAGAGGAAAACAAGGAATTACCTTGTCTTCACCAACAACTTGGAAGAGTCGCCGTATATTTGAATACCAGAGAGGTAAGGAACGTAGTACTGAACGACAGAATCCGCGTCGTTCAATATCAGAGGCACTCCTGCGCCATAAGCACTCCATTCCTTGAACGACTCCCACAGATCGCCGAGCACAAAGTACGGCCTAGACATTTCAATATCGGAAGGCCTCCATCCCTTCATCGTCGTCTACAACCACCACAACAAATCCTAAGAAGTAGAGGGAAAAAATTGCAATTCTTCTAAACGAAGAATCTTGAGCATAAATAAAAATAAAAAAATAAAAAATAAAAAATAAAAAAACCTTGGAGAGGTATTGCGCAGGCACAAACGGCGTTATCGATTGCAAGAACCGCTCGAGATTGCTCAACGGCGAGGAAACAACAACGTTCGACTCGAGCCCCGCAGCCGGCGTGGCAATCGGCTTGGGCGGGTCGGACCGGCTCTCCGGCTCAGAGGAAGAGGAAGAGGAGGAGGAGGATTGGGCTTGGCTTGGCAACACGTCGCTCTGAGCTCGCCGGAGTTGATCAGCGCGGTGGTTCTGGTGGGCCCTACTACGAGCTTTGGCGGAGTTGTAGAACCGATCCTCGCCACGACCGCCTCCACGACCAAACTGCAAACCCGTTCCCAACATAGCCACAAAGAAGGATAAAAAACGCTAATCTGGTTCGTTCCCTTCCGATAAAACCCTAAATCAGGGTCAACGGGATCGGAAATCTGTGGAGAAACCACGAAGAAGGGGGTCAAATCGACGAGTTTAGATTGTGGCGAATTCGAATAGGAGAAATTGAAAATCTGAAATCGAAATGTGGGATTGAATTCGGAAAATCTGAGGGAATTTCGGATTGGGGGAAAACGAGAGCTCGAGGCAGAGAAATCTGTGAAAGAAAAGCAAGAAAAGGATTTGAAGAGTTGGGTTTGAAAATAAATAACAACAAAAACCCCTGAATAAGGAA
Organism: Artocarpus hirsutus; assembly: GCA_946598075.1. Taxonomy (NCBI): domain Eukaryota; kingdom Viridiplantae; phylum Streptophyta; class Magnoliopsida; order Rosales; family Moraceae; genus Artocarpus; species Artocarpus hirsutus. Next base: position 38,617 of record CAMOHE010045460.1, on the reverse strand, counting down.
GAAAGAAAAGAGACCGAAAATGGATCTGAAGAGGGCAAAGTGGTGAAATCAGTTGGGAGAAGAGAGAGAGAGAGAGAGAGAATGTACGTAAATTAAAGGAAGAAGTCGACGGTGGAAGGGGGAGAGAGAGAGAGAGAAAGAGCAGAGTCTCTGATTCAGTGGATGGGCAGGGGCGGAAGAAAACAATTTTTTAAAAATTTTATTTTTTATTTTAAAGTTTCGTTTTAATAATTGGGAGGAGAAAATATTAAAATAAAAATAATGCAAGAAGCAGCCATTCAGCATACGTGGTCTAGTCTCCACATTTCTTCTGTCCTGTAATCAGAGCAGGTACGGGTGGAGGGTGGAAGTTTGTGGACCTATTAATCATATCAAAGGGCCAAAAAAAAAAAAAAGAAAAAGAAAAAGAAAAGGAGAATGATGAATATATTTGTGAAGTTGCATTTCTTTGAAATATTGTGTAAAGTTGAATCTTCGTATTTAAAAGCCTGTTTGGGAGCACTAACAACCACTTATTTCCACCACAAAATTAATTATAAACAGAAAAAAATTTTTATATATTATAGTATCAATAAAAAAATTATAACAGTGTAAAACTTTCACATGCTACAATAAAAGTGGTTCTCACCACTGGTTTCACCGTTTTTTCAAACACCCACTAAAAATTATTTGTTTGAAAATAATGAATTATTTTTTAGTTTCTTTACTCATTTTTTGGTAATAATTTGAGTTTCTTTCTGTAAAAATTATTTTCAGTAATGAACGTAACATAGACTTAACTTGTCTTATTTTCATGTTAATTCTATATATAAAAAAATAAGTAGCTCTACATGTTAAAAAACCTAGTTTTTAGGACTTTTTTTTTGGTCAAATAATATTTCTTCTTAATTTAGAGGTAGCCAGGTAGGGGAGTTTTTTTCGGTAGATTTAAATAGAAATTCTAATTTTTTTTAAAAGGTTTAAATTAAGATTTAAACGTAAATGACAAGCAGTGACAAAGCTTACAACTAACCTGTGGAAGGAAAGAAGGAATTTTGTTATAAAAATAAAAATAAATATAACGAATTGAATTTTATATACATATTCCTAAACATTTTTTTGGTAGAAACATATTCATAAACTATATAGATGTATATACAAAGTTGAACTTGAAGGGTGTATATAGACTTTAAACGAATTGGCTGCTATATTTTTTTGGTAGAAACACATTCATAAACTATATTTTGTTTAAAGTAAATATTTATCAATACATAGACCGTACAGTTTTAGTTTATGTATTAGCAAACATTTATTTTAAACAAAATACAACAAAAATTTGACACACGAGAGTTTTAAGAATGATAAATTTATTAAAAAAAATACAGATAAAAAATAATAAAAAAAAATCAATGTGGATTAAAGGATACTATTTGGTTTTTTTCTTTTTAATTTTAGTATCCGTTTGACGACTTCGGTTTGAATCGTTTTTATTTTTATTTTTTTAAACCACTTTTATTACAGAATTTTCTCTCACAAAGTGGTTGGAAACATAAAAATAGTTTAAATCGTTCTTCCAAAAAGATGCTTAAATATAATTTTTCTTTTTAATAAACATTTTAAAGTTCCTTATTGTTTTGCTATTCATCTCTTTAGTAATCTTCATGTATCATCTTCTTCCTCCGTTGGTTAGATTTTATCTAAAAATAGACAATTTATTAACACATTAATAATTAAATATAATCTGCATATTTTAAAAACAGATAGGTAAAAGTTATATCCCCAAAGATTTTTTTTTCCCTCTTAATATTCTAAAGATTTAATAATAAAACTCTAACGTTTTCGGGCAATAACTATGGTAGTTATGGGCGCACTTCATTTTAGCAGGCGGAGGTGAAGCAACTACTAGGCGAAATTACGTTCCATTCCTTTCCTTTCAAAATTTTCACGAGGAGACGACGAGCTGAGAGGGAGACTGGAGTAGGGGTATTTCAGTAAAAGAGTTACAAAACAGTAGTGCGCGAATCATGAAAGCGAGTGGCCATATACAAAAAGATTTGTGAAACGTGACTGGATTTCTATCCCGATGAAACGGTCCAAACCGCGCTGTGATTGGTCGAAAGTTTTTGCATATGGATTAGGAAGAACTAAAAAGGATCAGCAACCACGTGCGCTGGTGAAGGGACACCGGTTCTACACGTGTACGATCAGATTAAGAAGTCTTTGAGACTGTTTAACAGTGGTGGAAACCATTCAGTTCCCACCATAAACTCAGTTATGAACAGTAAAAAGTTTTCATATGCTACAGTAAAAGTAGTTTCCATCATTGGTTTCCACCATCCTTCTAAACACCCACTTTGTAAGGAGACTAGTCTTTTTATTATCCCCGTTCGATTATCCCTGAGAGCAAACTATAAAGACCTTTTTTTTTTTTCAATTTATGTTTTTAGTTATTTTTAATTACATTATTTTAAATGGCTAATCTTTTTTTTGAATTTTTTAATTAACAAATATTTGGCGATTTTTAGCCACGGGCCTGTTGTTGTTGTGAGGGATAAGCGGATTGGGGTTACGGAAATTGTGGGGTCACATCCCTTAGGTTTCTTTTATTATATTCCTTAATAGTTTTGATTAGTTTTGTAAATTTAATTAGTCACTTAATGTGACCTTTAATATGATATGATATGATATTATATGATATCATTATCAAATAATGGAGTGATGGATGTAGTATTTGATGTAGTAACGTTTCCTCCTTCGAGGAAAGTGTTGTCATGTGTGGTTATCAATTATCGATTTGATATAGGATTGTTCCATTTACTCAAAAAGATATCAACATTGATTTTTTTCTTTTTTGGGAATAAACGTCATAAAATGTGGAAATCATGATAATAGGATGTCGCCTTTATTTGTCACTATTCGTGTGGTAATAGGGTGAGAAACAAAAGTTAATTGACTTTGGAATCAATGGTTAATACAGTTAGGGCTTGTTATTTTGCTCTACTTAGAGTACTTCCTTTAGCAATTTACTTATATCTTAGTGATTTGATTTTATAAATGTCCATGTTAAAAATAAGGGATATTTATTTTTTCCTCTATTTTTTATGTTTATTCAAATATTATTATCTTTAATTTTTTTATCTTATTAAATAAATACCTTGGAATTAGATTTAATATATCAATTTATATCTTATCTCAGTCAATAAATAAGCTTAAAATTTAAAAGGACCAAATTATCCCTAAAAAAGAGAAAAAAACTAAAACTTGCAAAAAAAAAAAGAAAAGAAAACAAAAACAAAAAACACATAAGAAACCTATTTTGAGGATATTCTAAACATTTTTGGGGTCAAAATCTGTAGTTTAAAGTTTTTCAAGTTTTTTATGTTTTTTATTTTTCTGTTTGAGGCTATTTTGAGTAATTTTTAGGTTAAAATTGAAGTTTGACTGAAAAAAGTAATAAATTTATATATTAAATTTAACTAGAAGGTATATGTACGATGAGAACAAAAATTAAAATATAGTGTTTGAATAAATTTAAATATAAGTATAAAAAGATAAATATCCCTAAAATAATAGATGAGATATGACATAAAGTGCTCTACTCATGGCTATATTAATGTAAAGTAAAACTACATATCATAAGAAATTTCAATATTTTTGTCATGAATATGGGGTAATAACAAAAGCGTCCTTTGTGTTCTTATTTTTTAATGTTGCATTTACGCCTATGTTTTTAAGAATGTAATACTTATCCCACATGTTTAACAATTAATGTTAAAATCATCCTCTCTAACTTATTTTGGGTCAAAAAAGCAGTATGAAAACATCTTTAATCTCACTTTTAAATTTTAATTTCATTATGATATTATTTATTCAATTTTAATTTCATTATGACATTATTTATACATGTAACGCTGCTATGTGGGGGTTAACAGTATTAAATAAATAAGAATAGATTTAATTACAATATCATTTCAAAACCATAAAACATTGTCTATGGGTCTTTGAAATAACAAAAAGTAAAACAAATAAACTTTAAACACAAACCACAGTTTTAGTGTAACACCAAATACTAAAAATATAGTTATCATCATTATTGTACAATTCCTAATCACATATGTAACTTAACACTGCCACCATAGAAGTATTATGATTCTTATATAATTTAGATGAGTTACAATAGACTATGATCTTCCACCACAAAACCAAGTTAGATAAGTTATACCGAGTTTTACCTGAGAGATGTAAATATAATAGGGATGAGCATCGCTATGCGCAGTAAAGAAAACCATTACTCACCTTAGGTTTTATTCATTACCATATTAAACTTACATGATTAGTGAGTCCTCGTCGTTATCTAATTTATGAGATTCATTATGATTATATTCCGTGGATACCTTACGTTAATCATTACCGAGTTTTGTATATATACACATATACAATTATTACAATTCATCATTATTCTTAGGTATCCACGTTCAATAGAGTATTCATCACTCAACTTATTGAAACCCAAATAGGCGCGCTTGACCACTCCTCAATCATTCCAAGGGTGTCCGGTGAGGGGACATCAAGCCTCAAATTCTCACCAAGTCAATTCCTGTACAGTACATTCTAAGACTTTCGACCCAAGGGAGCGTCATCACCTCCCCCTTATTTTACTTTTTAGAGTATTTGTGTCCAAGGATGTAACCGCCGTCCTCTTCATGTCTTACAATTTCTCTATAATCATTTATTATTTATAGGCTCAGTTTTCCTAACCATGCTTCTCAATATACAACAACATATGTCAAATTAGTTTATTCCTCACTATATAATACAAGACGAGTTTCACATCATTATGTTATGAGTAGTATTCATATACTTTCAAAATATCATATACATATCTTGCAATGTAAAACAATCAAATTTTAATTCATCAAAATCTCACAAAATGTGAGTAATAGAATCTATACCTCTTTGCACAATATCCATTGATAATTTTCAGCTTATATAATCAAGCTCATCACGTAAGCTCCAAATACGTCGTTATCTTAAAACATATAAAATAACCATACTTTAACTTAAATCTTAATTTTTAATTATGTCAATTTATTATTTATTTTTATTAGTGTGCCACAAGCATTAATATACTAAAATTGTGAATATCATTTTTTCCAACTTAATTTTAGTAAATTATAAAATAACAATAAAAAATAAGAATTTTATTTTGGTATGAAATATATTAAAATTAGATTTTTAAAATAAATAATACGATTTTAAAAATATATAGAAATAAAATAATTAAAAAGTTTATATTCATTAAAATAAAATTATTTGAAATTACAAGCTTTAGAGAAAACTACTAATTATTTCCAAAACATACGTTGTCAAATAACTATCATTGTCTTAGTGGTTTGGTCTTCTTTACTTGTTCTTGAGGTTGGGTGATTTTATTAATTCTTGTTTTTGAAAAACGACATGTTGTTTTTAAGAAAACAACATGTAGTCTCTAAAAAATGACATGTAGTTTCTGTGAAAAATGAAATGTCATTTTTTACTTGAAAAAACTCCTACAGAGAATCCAAAATTTGAATCTTTGAGTTTTTCTTTAAATCTTAGTTTTCTAATAGCTTTTTATGCAAAAAAACAATATATAAACAATATGTAATTATTTTTATATAATATAAACTCATTTCTATAGATTTTCATACTCAAAATATAATCAAAATCAAGCTTTAAGTTTGAAAAGTTTACCTCAAATTTTAAGCCAATATGTTGTTTTAATCACTAAAATCCTTTTGTTTTCAAGCTCTATAAGTTTGTGGAAGGTTATTTGTGGATTTGTGAGAGATGACTTAAAGATATTACTTGGGTTTTGCCTTAAACTCCTTTGCTTTTGGGTTTGTTATTAAGGAGGAAGATAGAGAGAAGAAAAGAGAAAAGAGGGAAGCAGGGAGAGAGAGAGAGACGTGAGAAAGGAAGAGAGAAAGGAGTTAAATAAAAAGAAGAAAAATGATTTTTTTTTTTTTTTGGGTGGGGGGAAGGGGAAGACAATCGGGTGAGTCACAGGAGTAAAGGAAAGAAAATAACAAAAGAGTAGTTGAGCAAAATCTTTTCATGTCTCCTCTGAAGACTTTTGCAAGAAAATGTCAACATGGCATTTTCGTAAATAAGTGGTATGGTGGAGACAACTTGGTAATTTTAGATACAACAAAATTTTAAATTGTCACATTTTATACACTAAGTTTTACACAATCATACTTATTAAAATAGCGAGTGTCATAATACATATATTTTCATGCATTCTCTAACACTTTTTTTTATGCTAAACTAAGATTTCCATAGCAACACAAGAAAAACAAAGCTGCAACTGGAGACTCCCACCATAGATACAAACAAGCCACAACCAAAAAATAAAAAAATAAAAAAAAAAACATAGAAACAACAGAACAGACCAAAAAAGGCCAAAAAAGAACAAAAAATGCCTCTAACTAGCACTAGCTTCTCAAGACAGACAAGAGAAGACTAAAACTAAAAAGAACCTAAGTCTAACTAGGAGGAAACTATTCGTTTCCATAAGACAAAACTGACTTACACAATCTCAGAGCAAAGTAAGAAACTAAACTGTGTATTCCCCGATACTTAATAAGTGCCAATTTCTCCCTATTTTTTGTTTTTTTCCCAATTTTCTCATCCATATTTTTATAACTTTTTTCTTTTCTTTTCTTTTTTTTGGCTAGAGGCTCATCTACAATCCAGTTGTTGCAAATTTACAATATATTTTTTAAAAAATACCTTTTTTCTTGTTTTGCTCCTCTTTATTAAACAATTGTTTTTTTTCCTTTCATCATTTCATTTTAACAAATATAATGTTGGTGTTAACTATTGGAAAAATAGTACACAATGAAATTTTAAAAATTTTTTATACCGAAGTATTTTTTAAAATATAAGTTTGACACGCTATATGCGTAAATTAACTAGATCTTACTAACCTTATTTGTTGAAGAGTTCCTATGGTCTATGAAGAAAAGGGCGTTTCAGAATAGCCTCAACCAACTGGCCTTTTTTGCTATTATTTATTCACGATCAGAGTGTGTGTGGGCACACAACGTATAGCTTTTCCTGTAGTGAGTCTCCTTCCAACCAATCGAGAAAACCCAAAACTAGTGTTTGTGTTTTATGAACAAAAACTCTCAAGGGAGTTTTAGAGACTCATAAACTAGAATGCTCACTTTTGATTTCTCAATTTATTTAAATAACTATGAGTCTTACTCCTTTTTTTTAAAGGTTGGGTCCAAGCGTTAGTCCTTATTAGATAAGGCCTCAAAAATTCAATCAGAATCGATATTTGATATAAAATTGCATCTAAAAATGCGTGATTAGAAATTGTTCAGTCAACAGGCTGAATTGGCAGATCAGCTTGCCAAACTTCCTCCATCGGTAGGCTGAACTTAAGGATCGGCCTGCCGAACTTACGATAAATGATCTCTGCGAATCTTTTATTTTTCACCCGAGATTCTTTGGATAGAGCCTCAGTTTTAATTCAAATAACCCAATAAGAAAGTTATCTAATTAAAGCAGTCATATCTAGATAATTTCTAGGAAAATAAATATTCTTGATAATTCAAAAAGTTTATCTTGAATGAATTTCTATAAAATTAATCCAACCAATAAATAGACATGAATTATCTAATCCTATTAGATTTTAGCCAATCTGATAATTTGACATAAGTCACCAATTATTGAAAAAGCATACCGTATCGTTATAAGATTTATTATGAGCTAGCAAAGGGGACTTGATGGACCTATATAGTTTGAGTTCCTAATAATTATAAAACCCAATATCCCAAATATACATTTTATAATTATCAATTCTAATGTTACTATACTAAAAGCTCAAAGCTGTACTCTCAAACTATATAGAATTATGAAGCACGTATAGCTAAGTCTCTATGACGTATCATAATACATCGTATCCCCTTTATTCATAATCAGCTTAAGAATAAATTCTGTCTCACCTTCCCGATTATTTTTATCTTACGTTCTATTATCTCACCATCAAAAAACTTATCATCTAAAGACAGTATACCATTCGGTTACACCTATGTGTCGAAATGGTTGAGCACTCTAGTTTTTCAATTACAGGATAATGCATATAAGAAGATATCTTTGACTCCTAAAGAGAAGCTATAGATTTCATATCTATGAATAACAAGTCTATGCTATCAAGAGTCATGCCTTCAATGTACCAGCATGCGTAACAACATAAAACATAGATGTCACCCTTTAGTACATAAAAAGACACAAGTCAAGATAATGGGCCCACTATTCATTTCAAGATTAAGATATAGCACAAATGATTGTCTAGAGTGAATTGATTTGCCTAGTCACAGTTATTAATCTAAATCAATCACACTTTATTTTAGGATCCAACACATCATCACCTATGACAATGTGTAAATGTTTCTATTCGTGGAGTTTATCTCGATGGCCAAGACAAACCATCTCCCATTAGGGATATAGACAACATAACATTCTTTGCATGAATAAAACGCCTAACTTTATTCCCTTGATTACGAATCTTATTATTTAGACCGTCACCTTTAAAATCATGTCTTCCGCATAATCTATCCATCATATGCTTGATTATAAAGGTTTAGGCTGACAGTCTCAAACTTTTGTTTGCTTATCATACATTCAACTAATATGAATGTAAATAGGACAATAATTTGGTATATAAATAATAAATACATTCTTTATTGATAAAAATATCTCCAAAAATATATTATATTTTTACTCCGTAGGATATACACGTCTAACAATAATGGTGTATCAACAATCACATAAGACCTCTATTACAAAAAAATAATAAAAAAAGATGAACAGATAATTGAAACTTTAATACAGTATGATACAAAATTACACTCACATGCATCACACATGATACCTAACTAGTTTTAGTATGAAAACCATCTTGGAAAATGATATGCAATGGAATTTTAAAATTTTTAAATCAAATTCTTTTTCAAATAACAAGTTTGACATTCTAAGAACATAAATTAATAAAAGATCTTGCATACCTCTTTAGTTGACCGAAGACTATAGAAACACCAACTAGAGAAGAATGTCTCAGAAGCACGTCAACCAACTAATCTTCCTTGCTATTCTCTTTCTACGGTCAGAATGCGGGTGGTCGTATATCGTACAGCTTTGCCTCCGATGACTCTCCTTCCAACCGCTTAAGAAAACCAAGAGTTAATGTTCTAGATATTGAACAATAGCTCATTGGGAGTTTAAGAGCTTTTCTTACTAGAATACTCTCTCTATGCTTCTTAAATGATTTGAGGAACAATGAAAAATAGTTTTGTTTATATAGTAGTCGAATTTGAGATTAATCCCTATCAGATTAGGGCTCAAAATTCAATTCTAGATAAACTTTTAGTCAAAAAGCGTTAAAAACATGAAACAAGATTATCGCACAGTTGGCTTGTTGATCTCTATGATCGGCTTGCCGAACTAGATCCATTGGCTTACCAAACTTGGCCACCGGCTTGCCGACCGAGTGATAATCTAAAAATCTCATAATATCTTATTTCATACGAGAATCTTAAATGAACCCTCAGTTTTAATTCAAATAACTTAATTGAAAAGTTATCTGATTAAAATAGTTGTATAAAGATAATTTCATATGAAATAAAATATTATCCAAATAATTCAATTGTTTATCTTGAATTAATTAACAAAATTAATTCAACCAATAAACCAACATGAATTATTAAGTCCAATCTATCGAATTTCAGCCGATCTAATAATTAACATAAGTCACCAATATGTAGGAAAAATATGTCGTATCGTTACAAGAATTATTATGTGCTAGCAAAGGAGACAATTATCAACTTTATGGACTCCATTAAAAGCTTAGAGCTGCACTTTCAAACTTTATAAAATTACAAAGTTTCAATAAGCTAATCGTCCATGACATATCATAATGTGTAATATCCCCATAAGATATTCAAAATTGGCTTAACGATAAATTCTGTTTTACCTTCTTGATTATTTTATCTTATATTTAGTTATCTTACCATTGATATACTTCCTATTCATAAATAATATACTATTCGGTTACACCTATGTATTCAAATAGTTGAGCGCTCTAGTTTTTCAATTATAGGATAATGCATATAAGAGAATATCATTAACTCTACAAAAGAGCTATGGATTCCATATCTATAAATAACAAGTTTATGTCAATCAAGAGTCATGTCTTTAATGTACTAGTATGCATACCATCATCAAATTAGGATGCCATCCTTTGGTCTATCAAAAGACAGAGTCAAGAATACAGGCCCTTTAATTCATTTCAGGATTAAGTTATAACACATATGATTGTCTAAACTTAATTGATTTAAACAAAAGGAATTATTAATCAAATCAATTCAATTTTTGTCACGATCTAATATATCATCATTTATGACAATATACTAATGTTTTTACTCAGAGTCCCACTCCAATGACCAAAACAAAAACAAGTTATCTCCCGTTAGAGATGTAGACAATATAACAATCTTAACATGAATAAAGCATCCAATTTTATTCCCTTAATTGCGGACCTTATCTTTTAGACTATCACCTTTAAGATTCATTTCTTTTGCATAATCTATCTTTCATATGCACAATCTTAAAGGTTTAGATTAATAATCTTAAGCTTTTGTTTACTTATTATATATTCAACAGAAATGAATATAAAGAGGACAACATTTGATATATGAATAATAAATAAACTCTTTATTGATCAAATGTTTCAAAAAACTTATTATATCATTTAATCTTTAGCGTATCTATTCTAACAAACCAAACATACTTTTATGTTACGATATCAATTATCAAAATTACCCGCAGAATGTAAGAAACAAAACAAATCAAGACCTTCAAATAGTGGCAAAACTAGAAACTTTTTATAGTGGGGCACTATAAAAAATAAATATGTTATTGTATGGATATATAATTACATATTTCATTATTTAGGACCACAATTATAATTTTTCTTATAAAATGGAGACAAAACATCTTTAATTATTCAGTGGGGGCACGATAAGGACGTACTTAAGTTTAAAAAAATATATGGTATACTCAATTATATCTCCCTCCCTTTAAAGGTTTGTTTGATTTTTGGAAAGAAATAGTTTTTAACAAAAACAATGTTTCAAGGTAAAAAAAAAGAAGAAGTCTTTTCACGTAGCTCTTTTAACCAAAATAAATAATAAATTATTTTAGAGAAATTATACAAAATAGCAGATTTTATCAAGTGATTGGTAGAAAATGTCAAATATTTAAAGAAAGTAAAATAAATAGCAAATTTGACTGTGGTTAAAATTTTATAAGTACAAAATTCCAAATATACCCCTAGACCTAATTTTAATTTTTCTTCCTTTTTTTTTTCCTTCTTTCCTTCATCATCCCCTCGCTCATCTTTCCCTCTCCTCTGGTCTCTCCAACATGGCCAAAGCTCGACCCATCCAGGTCGTATAGGATGTCTAAGTCACCTCTATTATGTTAGAGCAGCTATTTTCGTCTGCTAGTGTTGTCAATTTTAGTCCCTGATCTAGGTCTCATCTCCTCTTTCTGCTCCCAACCTTCCTCCCTCCTCTGCCCTTTACCATGGTTGTCATGATCCGATTTGTGAATGACTACTTATCCTTAGCCTAAACCAAGCGAGAATGGAGAACAGAGCTAGACTGCCCTTAAGACTGGCTTCAATCAAGAATCCCTTCGCTGAAGCAGTCATGATCCTTTATTATGTTAGAGTAGCTATTTTCGTTTGCTGGTGCTATCGATTTCAGTCCCTGATCTAGGTCTCATCTCCTCTCTCTACTCTCAACCTTTCTTTTTCCTTCGCCCTCTACCATGGCCGTCATGATCCAATCTGCGATTGACTCCTTATCCTTAGCCTAAGCCAAGTGAGAATCGAGAACAAAGTGAGATTGCCCTTAAGACTGACTCCGATCGAGAATCCCTTCACTACAGTAGTCATGACCCTCCTCAACTTCTTTGAGTTTTGGACTAAAAATTCATAGTACATGACCAACGAAGATGCGGCCAAGGATGAAAGACAATGATCAGATCTACCATTGCAATGTGCATAGGTCACGTAGCCGAACTCACTCTAGTCGATTCCTATGCAACCATTCAAATGAGGGAAGCTTGTGCAGTTACTACAAGTTCGCAATAGAGCTCATGACGTCCTCGATAATCTTCAATCTGAGGCATGGTCATGACGATTTTGCAGACAACGACGAAGATAAAGATGGAACGGTGACAAGTTCTGAGGTGTTTTATTTTCTATTTTTTTTGAATGGATTTTTTTTTAAACGTTTAGATATGATTTTTGAGAAGTGTGATATGTTTTTGTGATTTTGTTATGGATATGTTGATGTTGTGTGGTGTGTTTTTTGTATTAAACAAAAAATTCAGTATTCTCTAGCCGTCGGCAACGTCATCAATATCAATGATATTCACGATGTCATCAGTGAATTTTTATAGTAACATTATAATACAGTATTACAAAGTTAAAACTATATTTTTCGACCATTGGCTATCCAACGAATTCGTTGGTGAAATTTTGTATTTACACGATAATACAGTATTATTAGATTAATGTTGTATTTCCCTACCGCAGGCGGTCTGGCAAAGTCACTAGTAAATTTTGTATTTACATGATAATATAGTACTACTAGGTTAATATTGTATTTCCCAATCGTCGACGGCCGGAGGAAGTCGCTAGTGAACTTTGTATTTATATGGTAGATAAAGTATTTCTTGATAAATATTATATTTTTTAACCGTCGACTATCTGGTGAAGTCACCCGTGAATTTTTATATTTATACCATATATATAGTATTTTTTAGTAAATATTGTATTTCTTGATCGTCGAAGGTCTAACGAAGTCGTCAGTGAATTTTTGTATTTACACAGCAAATACGATTGTTACTAGTAAATATTATATTTCTCGACCGTTGGTGGTCCGACAAAGTCGCCGGTGAATTTTTATATTTGCACAATAAATTTAATATTTCTCAGTAAATATTATATTTTTTGACCAACAACGGTCCAATAAAGTCAATGGTAAATTTTGTATTACACAGTAAATATGGCATTTCCTGGCTGCCGATAGTCCGACGAATTCGTCAGTAAATTTTTATATTTACATAGTAAATACAATACTTCCTAGTAAATATTATATTTCTTGGTTGCTGTACAATAAATACTATATTTCCTAGTGAATGTTATATTTTCGGGCTGCAAGTATGAGTGAGAGATATAGAGAATAAAAAGATGGAAGTATTTTAGGGTTGGGTTTTTGTTCTAAATTTTTTATAAAATATTTTTCAATTTATCATGATATGCTATTTACTATACATTTTGAAACTATATGATATAATTTATTAAGATTTAAACTAAATATGATATTTTGATCTTTCTCCCATTATTTTAATTTTAGGGGACAATTGTTGCATTTCTAAAGCCATAGAGGCAAACAAAATATTTCAAAAAAAAATGGAGGAAAATTTTTTTATAAATGTTTTGCATAGTGTGATGAAAATCATAAAAAACTATCACCGTTAATAAGAGATTATACACTTGTTTATGTCAAAATTCTCTCAAACAACAGATAACAAAATACTTCACTTAATTAGACTCTAGAATTGAATAAACTTTAAAGAAATTCTTAACTCTCAAGTCAACAAAAGCCTTACAAGTGATTTGATTTTACCCTTTTATAGGCATTGTGGGTGTTATGAATGTCTAAATTTAATCTACAATTGATTTAATTTTACCCTTTTTATTGGCATTGTGGGTGTTATGAATGTCTAAATGATTGATTTAATCTACATATTTTATTATTCATGACCTTTCTCTAGGCGTCTAATTTATTTACATGTGTCTTGATACTTATCGCCTCCCCCTTTGACTCTTTTGGTCCGTCTTTCTTCTTAAATCTTTAGTTCTTCCTTCAATCTTATTCTGACTTCATTTTCACTCTATAGCCTAACAGCGTCGTTTCCCTCCCTTGACTTTTACTTATTCAAAATACTTTCAACCTTGTTGTCATATTTACTTTGCTATCATTTAGACTCCAAATTGCCTCCCACAACACTATATGATTATACAATTGTTCTATCACATTAATTGATGATAGTACACTAATAATTGGCTTTAAAATTTCATGTGATGACCACGTAAAAACCTAATAGTATAGAACAGATTTGATACTTTCCCGCCCCATCAAGAAAAACTAGAAAAATTGTCATATTAATCTCCAACATTTCACAAAAGTGAATATTTGGTCTCTAACCTTTTTATTGAACCGAATCTAACCTTTCATTTTAGTTGTTAAGGTATGATTTTAGTGATCAAACCATTAAGTTTAACCATAAAAATTATTGGATATTATTTTTTAATTGAAATTAATAAATTACCCTTAAATAACTGATACATTAAAAAATAATTTTAAAATCAAAACAAAAGTAGCACTGTACCAATGTCACAATCTGAAATGTTCAAACATCTCCTAAACCTCCATAGCAAACCTAATTTCTAAAGTATTTCATCTTCAAAAAGGAAATGACCAACAAGATGAAATCCCAACATCGTTTCCCTCTTCCACCGTCGAAATCTTGACATCGTTTCCCTTTCCAATCCTGGCGTCTCCATGACTCTTAGGATGATGACGTTGTCGTCCCCGTCCTTGTCAATGATAGGATTGATGAGCTCAATGACATCATTTTTTAGGGTTCTCTCTCACGACGACAAGGTCTTGGAATGGGTGTGACGGGTTGGCAGGTGGGGGCTAAGCTAGATGCCATGGGAATGGGGGTGTGACTAGAGGGGGTCGACAGCATTGGGGGGCTTCAAGAGGGGCAACGGTGTATGGGGGTGGGGATCGTCGGTTGTGGTTGGGCTGGTGGGGTGTGGAGTTGTGTCGCCAACACGGGAGGGGGTGGTAGGCAAGGATGGGCGAAGGTTTCTGTCCATCTTTTTTCTTGATTTTGATTTTTTAGATGATTTTTTTCCTCTGCAACTTTCCTTAGCCACCAAAAAAAAAAAATAAAAAAAATCAAACAAAACACTTAGATGCATACAACCAACTCAGCATAAACAAAGCACACTTTTGTATAGCCGAGAGACACTGGAAAAACAAAAAAAAAATCAAAATCAAAATCTAGTCCAGGTGCAAATGCAATATTTTTCTTTTTTTTTTTTTTTGCATTTCTTCTGTTTTAGATTATTTTGAGGAAAGTTTAGTTTTTTGTTTTTTTTCTTTAGTCTGTTGGATGAAGAAGAAGAAAATTGATGGTGTGATGATGATTTAGGGTTTGAAAAAACCTGAGGAAGAAGATGATTTGATTTTATTTGGGTTTTTTTTAATTTTTTTAAAATTTTAAATTTATTTTTGTAAGAAGATGATTTTATTTTATTTGGGTTTTTTTAATTTTTTAAAATTTTTAAAATTATCTTTGTTTTAATTTTAAAATTAATTTTTTAATGTATCAATTATTTAGGCATAAATTAGTAATTTCAATTAAAAAATAGCATCCCATAATTTTTAACGGTCAAACTTGACGGTTTGAACGTTAATATGGTCCCTCAACAACTAAAATTAAAAGTTAGCATCGGTTCAATTAAAAAAAAATTGGGGACCAAATGTTTACTTTTATGAAAAACTAGGGATTAATGTTGTAATTTACCTTGGAAAAACTCACCTCATGTGTCACAATATGGACAATCCGCAGGTGACTTTTTTACCCTTTTTTGGAATATATTTTATTCTTTCAAATTTCAATTTATTGATTAATGCTCAAAAGTCTCACATTTTCAAACAAACGTTAATCACAGTCAGCAATAAACAATTAAGTTCCAAGTATTAATATTAAAAAAAACACACGTTTCCACGTATTAATTCAATAAATAGGTTTTAAATAATTAAAAAAAAAAGTTAAGTGTAGCGGGGACTCAAACACTAAAGGTCTAATTTTCATGCGTTATTGGATTAGTGGTCACTTCACATGGGTAATGGGATTGCGGGTAAACTTGCTCTCCCCGTGCCTTGTGAATGGTAAATATCCATAAAATTATTGCGGGGAAAAAAATAATAAATAATTGAAATAAAATCTTCAGAATTGGTGATTGTTCTTCTTGCCAGTTTCATCCATGTCAATATTAAACTCGCAAAAATGCCATCATTGTGTACGGCATAATGACACAAAGTCGGTCACGTGATTAAGAAGTTAAAAAAAAAGTTTTAAAAAGAGGAATAAAAAAAAAAGGGAAAAACCGGAGAGACAACAAGAAGATGCCCTCACATGCAAGTTAAAGCGACCATTTCTCCTCATGTTTATCACGAAATTATGAGTTGTATTCAAATTCTTTTATCTAATTTATATGGTATATTTATATAGTATTCAACCAATCATATTATAACACATATTTTAATAAAAAATATATAAAAATTCAATTAAATACTATTTTATATTTTTAAATGACGCGTCATAAACAGGTTAAACATTTTTTAGGCACTAAAATTAAACTAGAAAACTCACTCAAAAAAAAAATGGAACAGATATTTGAATCCTTTTTGCAAAATGTTACCCATTTGTTGATCCATTTCCTAGAATTGAACCGATTACCAATTTGCATGTGTGCCCACACGTCAATTGATCCCAATGCATATAAACGAGATGTCCTTATAACGTGTCACCAACATACTTCTAGTTATTAGCAAGAATTCACCAATTTTTACTGGAAGTTTTCATAAAAAAGAACCATAATTTGTTTGTGTAAAAAACATGAAAGAGTGCTCTGTTTTTCTGCTAAAAATTGAAACATCATCCTTTGTTATTAGGGATAACAAATAAAATTTTATGTCCAAAAAAAAAAAGAGAAAACAATAGAATTTTTTATCCGTTACATATAAAATGTGTCGTGCTAAAGTCAGTAATTATACACAGGCACCGCTATTAGCTAAGAATTGTTTTGAAAATGGACAAAGGGAGTAGTTTGAACTCTGTCTAGCCCATTTTTAAGACTTGACAAGTAAAAAGGGCTTAGAAAAACAACCACGACGAAATAAAAGAAACAATTGAAATGCAATGAACTAAGGATCAGTCGTATTAAACCCCATCCTTTACTAACAAAATAGATAGATCTAATCTAAAAAGTACATCAGACCTACAATTTTACGAATAATAAGATTATAATTTTGATAATATTTTTAAAAATTTTTTAAAGGTAGATTTGGGGACTATAAAGGCAACGTGTTGACTGTTCACAACTACATTTTCCTTTGACCAGATCGAAACCAAACCCGTCAAAAGACAATTGTAGAATTAAAAGTTTGGCAGAGAAGAATATCTTAAAACAACCATCTATGATTCTAAGTTTCCAACTACCTCATCATAAATGTAGTATGCTAACTATCCAACGTGGATTAATGTTGATGGAGTGGGGACTAAATGCAAAACAAGTGCAATGGGGTAAGTAGACGCCGGAGAAGTAGGTGGTTGAAAGGGATTCATCTTTTAAGTGCAACTTCCATATCACCCCAAAAAAAACAAAAAAAAAAAAAAAATCAATTGGCGCGCCCCCGCACACGCACATATATATATATATATATATATATATATATATATATATATATATTAGTTGGAAAGCATGTTCTATGCACATGCATATTTAGTCTGTAACTTTTTTTAATATGCGAATGGATCTTTTAATTTCATTAATTTTTCTTAATTCATTTTCTTTTCAGTATTATAAAAATAAAATAAAGTATAATAGGTTTAAAAAAAATATTAGTGACAAAATTAGACAATAAAAATTTTATGAGATGCGATTTGAAAATAAATAAGGTGAGAGGAAATAAGTCTTCACACATATGAGAAAAAATATTTGAAATGATAATTAGGAAAGAAAAAAAAAAGGCGAGGAAGAAGCGCAAACTAAAAATTTAAAAAAAAATACAGAAGAAGGTCTTAAAAGAAAATTTAAGCCAAAAAAGAACTAAAAAGAAAAGAAAATGAAAGAAAGGATTTAATTTTAAAAAAAATCCAACCAAAACTACGTCGTCGTCTTGGTTGAAAATGATGTAGAAAGGTTGTGCTTTCTATATATAGTTATAGATAAGGCAATGAAAAGAAAAATTTTGATGACAATAGAAGAGGCAGTTGAAGCATATAACCTTCACCTGTGAAAGGGTTTGAAGGAACACCCC
Source organism: Artocarpus hirsutus (assembly GCA_946598075.1). Classification (NCBI taxonomy): domain Eukaryota; kingdom Viridiplantae; phylum Streptophyta; class Magnoliopsida; order Rosales; family Moraceae; genus Artocarpus; species Artocarpus hirsutus. The sequence goes on along the minus strand of CAMOHE010045460.1, from coordinate 20,390 downwards.
TAACAGGCCCAACACCTTTGTTCTCTTGCCCTTTATTTTTCTTTCTATTTTTTTTCCTACTTTTTGGCCACATGATGTGAATAATGTTCTTCTTCCGTTACAACTTTTGGTTTGTTACAAATATTTTATATTGTAGATATATAATGTGTTTGAAAAAGTAGTTTAAACTATCAGTTTAGGTCTGAGAACTGTAACATGCGAGAGTTTTACACTGTAGTTGTAGTATGTGAGAGTTTTACGCTGTTTACAGTTCTAACTACTTGTTGAAAATATTCTGTCAAACACTCTAATACTTTTTTAAAGGGTTATAAACACTAATGGCCTTAGCTTTAGGGTCTATTTTACTTTGCTTCTTGAATTTTAAAAATCACTACTTTATTTTTTAAACTTTTAAAACTTCTTACTTTGCTCTTTAAATTTTGAAAGTCACCGTTTTTTCTCATTTTTTCTCCTAAATTTTTTATTTTCAATTCAAATAGACGAAATTAAACCCATATGATTGGCACATAGGATACCTGTAAAGACAAAAATAAGATTTTATTTCTAATTTTTGTTTCATGTTTATATTCTAACTTGATACCTTTGTTTTTTTTTTTTTTTTTTTTATTTGAACTCATATCTAGGAAGGGTTTGCTTGCAATTTTTTTTTTCTCATTTTTAATGCATAACTTTTTTAATAAGTAGATATTGTTCTAATATTTGAATTTGAATACTAAAGAAGACGAAGCACGCATTAAACATGAGGAAAAATATATGAGAAAATGTGTATATAGATCCTTCTTAATGAGAACAAATAAAAAATAAATAAATAAGAGTGTAAATGTAAAACAAAACCTGAGAGTCATAAAACTCATTTTTATATTTACAAGTGACCCATGTGCGAATTAGATAGGCCTAATTCTGTCTATTTGAACAGAAAATCAAAAATTTAAAAGATAAAGTGAGAAGCTTTAAAATTTCATGGGTAAAATAGTGATTTTTAAAACTGAGGAGATAAAGTAAAGAGTTTTGAAAGTTCAAGGAGTAAAGTTGTGATTTTTAAAGTTCAAGTGATAAAGTGAAGTAAACCCTAAAGTTTAGGTGCCGTTAGCATGAATAACCTTTTTTTAAAGAGATTTCAACTCCTAAGGTATGTGATTTTGAAGAGAGAAAAAATTACAAAGTCTTGAGGTCCCATATGTTGGGACAATCTATCAATTCTGTTTTATTGCATGGCCTTGCATGAGGCCCCGTAGAACTGCTTTTGACTCTTGAAGTGAGAAATAAACGTGTTTTGTGCCGTCTTTTTTGCTAAGAATAATCGGATTAGACCAACTAGTATGACGCCCCCATCACAGGGAGCAAAGACGGATGAACAATCTTTTTTACCAGAGCATTTGTCATGGAACATTGCTCCTCACTCGATTTTGTCCATTTTCAACATGAGCAAGTTTCATGGCAAAATCCATGTTAATTAAATGCTAGAAATAGTCAATCATGTGATTAGCAATCGTTTTTGGCACTGCTCTTTTTTAAACTGAGAAACAAGGGGTAAACCACACACAAAGCTAAAACCCCTCATTTTTTCTCTGTTGGATTTAGACTTTCAATTTGATTTTCTTTAAAAAGAAGAAACATTTGAGGCACCATAGCCTACTGGGCAAAACAGAATGACTCCTACTGATTATGGCTAATTCTCTTTTGATGCTCTTTTTTAAACTGTGAAACAAGGGGTAAACCACACACAAAGCTAAAACCCTCATTGGTCTCTATTGGATTTCTTTCAATTGGATTTTCTTTAAAAAGAAGAAACATTTCAGACACAGTAGCCTACCGAGCAAAACCGAATGACCCCTACCAATTTTCGTTAATTTTCTTTTGATGCTCCTTTTTAAACCGCGAAGCAAAGGGTAAACCACACACAAAGCTAAAACCCACATCTTGTCTCCGTTGGATTTTGACTTTCAATTGGATTTTCTTTAAGAAGAAGAAACGTTTAAGACACAATAGCCTATTGAGCAAAACAGAATGACCCCTACTGATTTTGGCTAATTCTCTTTTGATGCTCTGATTTAAATCGTGAAACAAGGGGTAAACCACACACAAAACTAAAACCCACATTTTGTCTCTGTTGGATCTAGACTTTCAATTGAATTTTCTTTAAAAAGAAGAAACATTTGAGACACAATCGCCTACCGAACAGAACAGAATGACCCTACTGATTTTCTCTGCAAGCATATCAAATGTCTAGATTAGGCTCGGTACCACTTTTATATAAAATTAAGCTTCAACTTTTCTCAGAAGTGATACATTCAAGTACCAACTTTCTAAGTGTGGTATTCATCTAATCCACCCCCATATCATCTGGTTCTTCCGGTCCACTAAAAAGATCAATTCACCCTATTATTGCATACTTCGCTACCTCTACTACCCAATGCGAGTCCTGTCACACCGACAGAAAGGGAAAATGAAGAGCTACAACTACTTTTACTATTTTATGTTTCGGAGATTCTACAGCCACATGTAGGTTTAATAGGGCATTAATCATGATTGTAGGATTTAAATGGATGGTGTATATTGTGTAGTGTTGGATATAATTAGAAAATTTTTGTACACTAGTGTTACACTTCGTACACATACGTCTGATTTAAATTGTACAATTGATGTCAGTCAGTCAATCATACCGTACCTAGAATTTCCTTTTTTTTTTTTTTGATAAACTTTATTTTCCACCTTAAACTTTGGTCACCTAATTACTTTTACCTCTTGAACTTTAAAAACTGGTATACACACCCCTCCAACTTTAAAATGTTAACAAATATACTCTTTGTTATGTTATGTTAATTTGAAACTGAGGCATTTAAAGTGTAAAGCTTATTTTACATTAAAAATTTTATTGTTAAACAAATTAATAATCAAACAATTATTTTTCCTAATAAAAAAAAAAACTCCTTAAACCAATAAGAACGAAATTTATTACCGGAAGAATAATCCCTTCCCTACATCAACAGGGCAGCATTTTCCCAGCATCAAATAAAATGCTAACTATCAAAATAATAATAATAAAAATAATAATAATAATAATAATAAAATTCCTTGCTAGAAGCACTGGAATCCCCTTCTAACAAGAACAATAATAATGAAAAAGGAATAGCATATACATGCACAGATTCAAAATGCATGCTCCAACCAAGATGATATTAGCCATTACAAGACCACATGTATAATTCTTTTATATTGGTTAAAATCGAAATTAAAGCCATGAGCATAACTTTTAAGAACATAGACCCAGTATGGAAGAGTTTTGGGAACAAGAGCTTCAATAGGCAGACAACGGAGGAGAGAAACTTATGCTAGAAAAAAAAAGAAGAAAGAAAATTAGAAGACCCATAAATCCCCCAACATTGATCTCACCCTTAAAGAAACTATTTATATACCCTCGCCTCCCCCATTTACCTTGCGCTTACTCTCTATTCGCCACAAAACCCGCAACAGATAATTTATCTTCCTAAGATCCAGTTTCCAAATTGCTTTCCCACCTCCAGCCAGAATTCAAGGTCAAGGACATGTCTTAGGCCAACTTCGGCCGCCTCAGCTCGAGCTCGAGCTCGAGGGCTCTCATGGCTCTTCGCTTAGACTATGGCCTTTCCCAGCCATTCAACAAATGAAACTTCTTCTTTTTTTTTTTTTAATTATTTTTAAGGAATTTTTATGTATATTAAAGAAATAATTTGTTTCATTATTTATTTGTTCAATAATAATTTTTTTTAATTTAAAATAAGCTTTTAGACTTTAAATTAGTGCCACATCAGATCCAAATTAACGAAGGAGTATTGTTGCTAACATTTTAAAGTTTGAGGGGGTGAATATACTAGTTTTTAAAGTCCAAGGAACAAAGTGACTAAGTGCCCAAAGTTCAGGGTGGAAAAAAGTTAAAATTTATCTTTTGTGTGTGTGTGTGTGTGTGTGTGTGTGTGCGCGTGTGTTATACACATGGAATATACACACAACTGAAGATATTAAGGAACAAGGAAGAACATCAGAAAGCCTTCAAACAGTCAACAAGTGAAAGGATCCGGACAAAACTATACAAGCAAAACCATAAAGGAAAGGAAAGCGCTAAGAACCCCATTCAAAATGTAAAGGAAGGACCAAACTATGTCAACTACAAACCCAACTATCCTGTACACCTAACTTTTCCATGGTTGCATAGTCTAGCTCCAAACCTGAAACAAGCTCCTCCCTTTCCAGTCATGCTAATAATGTGCAGTGTATCAGCTTCTGTTTTAAGAGATACCCTGCAAAGATCAGTGTATGTGAGCCATAAGTACTATCAGTTTATAAGAAACTTGTTACAGTACCACCATAGAGGGGCGGTGAACCAGGTAGGTCCCCAGTTGTCCCGATCACCCCGGAAGCAGAAGTGAATGTTGTCTTTATTTCCAAGCCTGAAAACGCCCCAATGTTTCCTGCAAGAATTATCCAAACCGAGACGAGATGACATTCCTTTAAGATGAAGGGAGTGCCACTCATTCCACCAAGGAGCAACATTATCATTGGAGAAATAGATACAATTGCTCATCTTGACCCCGAGTTCCACTGCAGAGAACGATCTTGAGCTGCATTTACCTAAAAATAATATTCGATCCCCCAAATTCTCAACCCTTTTCCAGGACATTTGGCCGATATCCAAGACATAGACTTTGAAATTCCGTGTTTCAAGTACAGCTCCTGGTGAAGTACAAAAATGCCTACAAACAAGCAAAACCTCCCCATGAGACTCCACAAGATACCTCAAGACACCATCGTCTACAGGGTTCTCTGATTCCAACATGATTACTTTATGGAATTCAGTTTTGATCTCAGATTCAAAACCAGCAGCAGACGCAGAAGTACAAGTGTCATCCTGGCTAACTGTTGCAGGAATGCTAGCCGTATCAATTTGGAAAATGCTATTATCCTTGCTCAAGAGATAGAAGCTTCCATTGCAAAAGACAGCATCCTCAAATGGTTCACCAACGAGTTTATATTCATGCCATGATTGAGCTCCTGGGACCCAAAAGGCAAGCTCCCGGCGCTGACTGTGTAGAAGCATGCAAAAACACAGTTTTCTAGGCAGGGACGCATTGATAGGACCATCTTGTGGTAGAAGTCCCATGTTCTAGGAAGGTCGATTTTGCTTCTAGTGAATGGATTTAACAAGCTAATATTAAGAGAATAACACTCTACATCATCCACTAGAATCAACCAATCTTGAAATGACCCCCAACAATATTTTCCACGAGCCTCAGGTAGCTCCATGTCCCAAGCTCGTTTCTCCAGCATGCTAATGCAAATCTTCTTCTCTCTATCTTTCTGACCAGACATCAAAAGCGATGGGAAGCCAAGCCTTTCCCAACAAGAAAGTTCCCGTGAGAAAACATTTCTACAAGCCTTGCAAACATTGCTAACCGAGATACAATCAATTAGAGATAGTTGCTCAAAAATGATCTCAAGTATACCCTTAGGGAGCCCTGCCCAATCAACACTTATTAACTCCCCATTATTCCCTTCATTAATCCGTCTCTGCTTCTTTTGCTTATGATTTTTTTTCTTTTGAGCTGCCATCTTTCAACTTCGAAATTCAGCTTGTCCTACAAAACAAGTCCATTTCGCTAAAACCTCCCTCTACAAGAAATGGAAAACTAAAACTGCACAAATAAACTAGGAAACCCCTAATGGAAGAACATAGATTAGCAAATAAGTTAGCATTGAAGTGCAAAAGATATCAAGCAAAAAAGTTAAGCAATGGATATGGTGACTTTCCTAGAACTAAAGAACATTGGAGGGAAATGGTCACAACTCACAATTATGTAAGTGATCAAGTGAAGGGAATAATTACGTGGTACACAGTGATCTAGAATTATCTAAATCATACCAAATGTTCACATCAGTTTGTAACCTTTTAATGATATCATCTAAGCTAAAAGGATACACATTGATCGTATAACGATATCAACTAAGCTAAAAGGATACAGATTGATATGTGATTATTGAATAAAGAAAACAAATCTTTTGGTTGTTTAAAACGTAGGCCGAAGAATAAAGGGCCTTAACGTTCTTGACATAAAAGGGGTCAATCAAAATCTCGAAGGCATCTTAACGTTTTATTTCTCCACATATTTAAAGTAGAGATGTTACCATATAAATTGCCATTCAAATTAGAACACAAAACTAAAATCTATGCATGAGACTTGCAACAGATTTTATCAGAAAAACATTGGAAGAAAGAAAACAAAATAACTTCTATAGAAATTTCATCAACCGGTAATTGGACCTTTTAAGAAGGCCAAAAAGCAATTAGAAACTATCAAAAGCAGAAAACCCAGATCAATTATAACAGTAAAAATTAATTAACTAACTTAAAAGTCAAAATATCACAATCAGAAAGACAAATATTTCTTCAGTGTTTGTAAATTTTAATAATCATCGTTTGCCCATTTCGGTCTATGCATGTGTAGCTTGATCAGTGTCTTAAGTAAAGTAAGTGTTTGGGGAATGCAAAACCCAAAAACTAGCGAAACCCAAATGGGAGAAGATAGTGTACCTCATATTTGATATTTACATCGGGCAGTTGGGAATGAAATGCTAAAATAAGTAAAATGAAAATCACAAACTTAGAAGCAATGATTTTTTTTTCCCTGCAAAAAGATTAACCAAATTTTCAAAGCAAAAACGCTGGCTTTAGGTGCTGATTCGCCGGAACCTCAGTGGAGCTCAACAGAAGAACAGAAAGGGCAAGTGCAAAAAGGGGTGATTTGGCAAAATCCCCTGTACAAAAAAGTGCGCCTGGGATGTCATCGTATACGTAAATGGACAGTGCCAGAGCTTGCTAGCCCGTATCTTTCGACGAAAAAATTACAATACGTGTCTAAATTATTGTTATGAAATTATAATATAATATAATATTTAAAATATCTTTAAAATATCTTTAATGATATAGTAATTATCTTAATGATATTATATATTATACTATATAATTACATATAAATAATTTTAATAATATCATTATGAGACATTTGTAAAATTTTTATAAATTAGAGTCATATTTTAATTCAATTATCGTAATTAGGTCAATTGTTTCATTAACCCTATCTTTAATAGGTGGCCCTTTTTGCAAGGTTTACAAACCCATTTTCTCAGTCCAAAGCCCTAGAGGACTTCTTTTTAGCGAAAGAGCTACGGGTGTTCAAAATCCACTAATCCGCCCAAACCGCGTAATTTAAACCAAACCGAATCAAACTAGTGATTTTTGTTTTGAATGGTTTTTTATACAAATATTTTATGTGGTTTTGTTAGTTGTTTGAATTTCTAAACCATCTGCCTAAATCATCCACCCAAACTACCCGCTAAACCGCCATTTTATATAATATTTACTTTTAAAATATTTTTATATAAGGATTTTTATTATTTTATATTTTAATCTATCATTACAATAAGTTCTACTTATATAAGATGCACCTTTCCAATCTCCATGATTATACTTTTTCTAATTACTCATTATCAGCATCTAGAAAAGCAAAATCAAATTAAAAAACCAACATATACAACTAAGACTAACTCATGGAAAGGAACCCTAGCCTCTCCCATTCAGTGACCAACATCTTCTTTTTGCACCATCACAACCTACTAGCCATGTTGTCACGTCAAATTGTCACTCTCTATCGCCAGCTCAATTCACCATGGTGTCAATTAAAGATATTAGTAAGAGGAGAGTTTTATCGACAACAATGGAAAGTTTTAATCCAAGTTTAAATATTAATTGTGTTGTCTTATGTTATTTAGTTATATTTTTTACTTTTTAGATTGGTTAATGGTGAATTTTGATTTGTGTTATTGTGACTTTTTAGTTTAGTTTTTGGTTTATATTGAAACTTGGAAGGACATTTTATAATTTTTGTTAAATATTAAAAAATTTAATTTTAAGCATAAACCATGGTCTGCGGTTTGGATAAAAAACTACCCAAGCTGCCCGCGAATACCCCTAGAAAGGGCAATTCACATAAATATATTTTAGACTTGATTTTTACTTGTACCATAAAATGTGTAAAGTTCTCATGCACTCCAAGACATTTTTGTGCCTTTTTGGGACATATCACATGTCCCTTCTGGATATTTTTTGTGTCGCTCCAAGACATGTTCCACTGGGATATTTTTTGTGTCCCTTTGTGATATGTTGCATGTCCCTCTAGGATATTTTGTGTGTTCGTCTAGGATACATCAAATGTCTTGGTGGGAAATTTTTTCCTCTTATTTTCTCTACTCTTTCTCTCTTTCTCTCCTCAATGCTGCCGGCTTGTCTTTAACAGTAAAAAAAAAAAATATAAAAAATGATCACAACAACAATAACAAAACTCAGATTGAGGACTCTGGAGAACTCTCTCTCGCTAGTTCTGTCACCGTCGAGAACTAAATTCTTCCCAATTCTTCACTGTCATGGCATCTCCGTCACAAATCTGCTCCATTATTCTTCCTTGCCTTTAGATCTAGATGGACTCTGACAAATTTTATCTTTCTCATGCCAGCTATGTTGCCCTCAAGGACAAAAGTTATCATGACTATCGTATCTCCACTGCGCTTCTTCGTCTTCAAATCTGGATGGATTTCGACGTCGAGAGCATAGTGTTAGCCCAACAATGACTACCTGAGAAGGGGTGAATTAGGTTTTTAAATCTTTTTACAATTATTGAAAATTTCTAGATTAATTGCACAAATAAATAAAACACACAAATAGAAATTGCGATAAATCTCAACAAAATATAAATGTGATAAAATAAGAGTTAACAATAAAGAAATGCAAACGCTTTTATAGCCGTTGGGCAATAAACCTATGTTCATTGCCATTAAGCAAAGCTTAACTCGACCTCTTCCACTATAACAATTGTCTTTTCAGCGCGATCACTCCTTGTACAACAAAGGTGGCTTGTTCTACCTAAGGCTCACCACCACATCTTACAATTGACAATTTTACATGGAGATTGGAAAGCTAAAATTTCAAGGCTAACTACCTCCTCTCACAATCGTCAATTTTCTACAGAGATTGACAAACTAAATAACCCCAAATTCCAAGGCTTGTAAACCTATCACTCAAATAGTGTTTTGACAATTTGGCTCACTCATAGAATAAACACTCCAAAGAAATGATGAATACAAGGAAAGACAATTTGGAGGGTCAAAGAAACTCTCTAAATAGGATATAAATTATGTAAGCTCAAAGAGTGTGTAGAAAATGAATGCTTATGATGAAAACAATGTAGAAATACTTGCAATTAATGCTTCTTTTTGTTTTTTTTCTTTGTGTACACAATGAATGGAGGGATATTTATAGCCTCCTTGTACTCCAAAAACTTTTAAAATATCAATTTTGACTCAAAATAGCCGTTGCAAATGGAGTTCTAAAAGGTCAAAAACAAGCTATTATAGACTGATCAATCGGCCACAAAATAAGACCAGTAGGCCAAATTTTAAAATCTAGCCAAAATATTTCCAACAGCCATCTAATCGGCAGGCTGCCAAGGGCGACCAAAAGGTCTCCAGAGAGCATGAGAAAACATGCTTTATGTGACATTTAACCGCCAGGTAGGAAAAAACAACCGACAGGCCATTGTACCTACTATCTATGAGCGAAAACACAATAATTGGTAGGCCAGGCTATAGAACTTTTTGCTGTTACTAGTTGGAAATTGCTTTGACTACACTATAAACCAATTGGTCTATTAACTGTAAACAGTCTGTTTGACAATTTATTTAGTTTTCTAGATAATGTTGTGGATCAAAGACTTCTTGTAAAGTCATGTAGGAAGATCTTTGTCTTTACTCCAACTGTAGAAGAATTGCTTGAGAAGATGTAGGTTTCACTCTTAAGCATACACTACAACTTTGAAGTTGGATTGGAAAAAGGAAGAAAAAAGAAAACATTCTTGAGATTTGGATCTTTCTTTCTAAACTCTATCTCTTTTAGTTTTGCTTACAGCATGTTCATTTATGTTTATGTTTATATTTTAATAATCATTCTTATATATATATGTTATTGCTTTTTTTGCTTAATCGTGTTAAACGTTGGGGACAATGTTTAACTCAGATTAAGAAGAGAGGATTGTGTCAAAATTTTTTTAAAGTTTGTAAAATTTTTTGATTTAGTGTTAGTATGGGACTAGTGTTAAAAACCAAGCGAAAAAGAAAAAAATTGAAAAATAAAAAAATAATAAAAAATTATGTGCTATTTGTAAAACTTTAAGATTCATATTCTCCAAGGTTGGGATGGCTGAGTGAAGGATTTATCTTGAAGCGCGTCTCGATGTGGTCCAAAAAATGTAATCTTGTGTGTTTTGTATATTCTTGTCTTTGCATCTTCTTTTTGTAGCTTGCATGTTTTGTTGGAAAACATGTACACAATAGCTTTTAAAATTTTTAGTTAGAACATTTTTCTAAAATAAGTTAGATATACTATGTATTTAAATTAATAAAAGAACTTTTTCCCTCTTTGTAGACTAGAAAACTACAGGAATTGTAACGAGATAAATCTATCGAAAGGGTCTTAATTAACTGGACTTCCTTGCTATTCTCTTTTCACTACTGAAATATGGATGGTCGCATCATTTAGTTTTTCCTTAGGTGACTTTTCTTTCCAACCACTTGAAAAAACCAAGAGCTAAGGTTTAAGATGTTAAACAATTACTCTATGGGAGTTTCAATGCTTTCTCAGCAAAATACTTTTCTCTAAATTTCTCAAGTGACCTAAGAAATAATAGAAAATAGTTTCCTTTATATAGAGGTCGGATTGGGGCTAGTCCTTATCAGATTTGGCCTTAAAATTTGAATCAGACACAAAATCCAAGCTGAAAATGCATTCACATGTTTTGCTGAAAAAACAGGAGCGGTTGACCATGCCTATGTATGGCGGTCGACTACAACGTCGTGGTCAAGTTGGTAGACGTGTTTCCTAGGTTCTTAAACTTATCTGATTCTCTCGTTTTGAACCGATTAGATAAATCCTCTTATTTAACCCCGGTGTCCTTTAAAGATGCTCAGTTTTAATTCAAATAATCCAATAGAGAAATTATTTGATTAAAACAATCATATATAGATAATCCAATACAAATAAAATCTATTTTAAATAATTCAACATGTTTATCTTAAATTAATTCATAAAATTAATTCAACCAATAAACCAACATGAATTATTAAATCCAATCTATCAAATTTTAGCCAATCTAATAAATAATATAAGTTACCAATCTGTAGCAAAAACATGTCGTATCGTTATAGGAAATATTATGAGCTAGCAAAGGAGACCTGATGGATATATATAGATCAAGCTCCTATAATTATAAAATAACATATTCCCGACACATATATTTTATAATTATCAATTCTAAAGCTATTTCACTAAAAGTTTTGAGTTGCATTCTTAAACTGTGTATAAAATTACAAAACTCCAATACGTTTATTGTTAATGACATATCACTAAAAGTTTTGAGTTGCATTCTTAAACTATGTATAAAATTACGAAACTCCAATACGTTTATTGTCAATGACATATCATAATGTGTAACATCCCCATAAGATATTCATAATCAGTTTGATGATAAATTCCATTTTACCTTTCTGATTATTTTTATCTTATTTTCCATTATCTCACTATTGGAATACTTACTATTTATAATCAATAATAAATAGTATACCATTCGGTTACACATATGTATCTAAATGGTTAAGTGCTTCAGTTTCCAATTACAGGATAATGCTTAAAAAGAATATTATTAACTCTATACAAGAGCTACGAATTTCATATCTATGAATAAGGAATTTATGTTAATTGAGAGTCATATTTCCAATGTACTGGTATGTGCACCTTTATATAATTTAGGATGTCACTATTTGGTACATCAAAAGACACAAGTCAAGAATACAGACTTATTGATTCATTTCAAGATTAAGATGTAACAATATAATTGTCTAAAGTGAATTAATTTAAACAAATGAAATTATTAATCAAATCAATTCATCTTTAGTCCCGATCCAATATATACTAAAAAATAACAATACACCATTGTTTTTATTAATAGAGTCCAACTCTAATGACCAAGGCAAGTCATCTCTCGTTAAAGATGTAGATAACATAATAATCTTAATATGAATAAAGTGCCTAACTTTATTCTCTCTATAGTGGACCTTATCATTTGGACTATTACTTTTAAGATTCATGTTTTTAGCATAATCTGTCTATCATATGCATGATCTTAATGGTTTAGACTAACACTCTTAGACTTTTGTTTGCTTATCATACATTTAACATAAATGAACATAAAGAGGACAACATTTGATATATAAAAATAAATAATAAACTCTTTATTGATTAAATGTCTCTAAAAAGTATTACATCATCTAATCATTAGGGCACCTAGTCTAACATGTTTGCAGGTGGCCAAAGTAAGGAACACTTAATATTCTTGAAATGCATCTTCGCCTTATTAGAAATAACTAAGTAAAAGAGTGACTAGCATTATTGAAATGTATTTCTGTATGTTTATAAAAAACCGTGTATTTGCATTGCATCTGACTGTTTTATTTTAAAATCTAAAAAAATAAAAAAATCAAGAATTTAGAAAATATTTTGTAATATATGTAAATATTTTTTTTTTCGGTGATTTGCCTCTTGCTTGATGACGATATCAAAGGTTATATTATTTTTATGATTTGTGATAAATTTAAAAATTGTTTAAGTTTATGTTAGTTTTTTAGTTTGTCTTGTATTTAGGTTGTGATTTTTTCTAAAATTTTGAGCACTTAATCTTGAACTATGATTTGTAATACTAATTTAGAGACTGTTTATGTAAAAATAATTTGGTTTATTTTTATAAAGTCTTATAACTTGTTTGAATCCCTCTTCAGGCAAAATTCTAGATAACACTAATTTATAGATGTAATTTAAACTATCTTTAGATCTTTTGAGCCTTTTAAGTTTACCTGTTTACATCATATATCCCTATTCACTATGTTGAGCTTAATATTTCTATTTTTTTTGTCACCTACATTTTTAACTTTGCCTTTTTAATAAATTCATAATCCTTTCTTCACCTTTCACTCATAAAGCATTTGATTTTTTAAGTGTAATTGGGTTTATGCCAATATTATGAAAGGTTGCATTGGGTTAAGAAATTCCGTTAAGTTTGTAATTTTAGTTACTCTGTTTATGTTGTAAATTTTCAATTATTTTATATTTTTGTAAAAAAGTATAAAAAATAAAAAAAGAAAAAAGTAAGAGAAAAAATGTTGAATAAAAGTTTATGACAATGAAAATTTCATTTCAAGTTTGGGATTGTAACTTGGGGATTATTTTATACATTTTAAAAGTTTGAAAATTTTGTAAGTGTTTTATGGGTAAACCTAGCCTTAAATTTATCTTTTATCTTATCTTTTGCCTTATGCCTTACATTACAAGCTGAAAAAATCCTAATGATCTTTAATAAAGTGTTGTACTACATTAGTGGGGAAATGGATGAAAAATAAACTTATAAGATTTGATTAAAATAAATTACTTTATATCAATATAAATTTATCTGGTTAGTATGCACTATTTGGTAATAGAAAATCTCACACATAGAGGAAAATTTGTCTTAAATGTAAAACATACCCTTGAAATGAACCATAAACTTAATTAATATTTGCATTTTTTACTTTGAGGCTTCAATCTGAGATAAGTTTTGAGGCAAATTAGTAGGAATTGCTAGCTTTTGAGAACCAAATTCTTGGTCTGTTTTTAAGTTTTATCGCTTTACTTGCTTAGGACTAACAATAAGCTAGTTGATGTGTGACACTTGAGAATTTTTAGTGTATTAAGAATTTATGCTCAAAAATTTGTTAAGAATTTAAGGGCGTAATTTTGGTGTCATAAGGATTATTGTTTACATTCGATTTTTTTTTTTTTTTTACAAAAAAGTCTATAAAGGTGAAAATAGAATTTTTAAGATTATAAATCATGCCATTGTCTAAAACAAGGAAAAAATGATAAGAAAAATAAGCTAGAAAGCTTAATTATTGCAAAATATATTACAACAAATTTTAAGACAAATACAATATAAGAAATATACTATATGAGAAATTATGCAGTATGAGGAAAAATACAGTGTAAGGATTACATTGATAAAGGTCTGTAGTATAAGAATTATACTGATAAAATTAAATGGTATATAAATTATGTTGTATAAAGTTAAGCAGTATAGAAATTACACTACATAAAAAATGTAGTATAAAAATTAGATTGTATAAAGCTAAAGAGTATAGGAATTACACTATATAGATGATGTGGAAGTAAATGGACCATAAAACACAATGTAAGCAAAAATACTAGCAGTATGAAACATATATCAACAGTATAGAAAAAATATTGTCAATGTAAATTTGGACTACTAAAAAGATGATGTGGGACCCATCTTTATGCCACTTTTAGGTGGAGAAAAGGCCACCTCACCCCTTTGTTTCCTCCAAATTTAGTTTCAAAAAGAGACCAAAAGTTGGTCTCCATCATGTAAAAAGTAAAGAAAAGAAAAGAAAAGAAAGAAAAGAAAAACTCTCCCATTTCCTCTCAAGTCTGGTTCTCTATCCTATGGTTCCTCAATTTTTTTTCAAAGTCCAAGCCTCCAAATCATGTAAGGAAGCAAGAACAAATAATCTTGAAGTGATTAAGTAAGTTTTGGAGGTAAAAACCTAAGCTTTCTTTTATGTATTTTAGTGTTTTGCTTGATTGTATGGTGGGATTTTTATGGGATTTGTAATGGTTTTTTTTTAGGAGGAAGAGAAAGTCTAAGCACTCATGTAGAGGATCAAGAAGCTTGAGGAAATTTCTTAGGTAAAATCCTAAATCCTAGTCTTGAAAATTTAATATTTTCATGAAATCAGATTATGGTTTGTAATCTATTTGGACTAGGGCATGTATAAAGGACTTTATGGCATGATTTTAATGTGGTATATGTTGAGGACAATGATGATGGAAAGTTAAGCAATTAGGGTTTTGTGTATAAAATGTAAAGATTGTTAAACTTTGCTAAATATAAAGTTTAATTAGTTTTTAAGTAATAATGTTTTAAGGGTTTTAGAGGCTAATTTACCCTCTAAATAAAAGCTAGAAATAGCCAAAATAGTAAAGGAAAAGACTTTTGTAAACAAAGTTTTGAAAAATTCCAAAAGGGACAAAATTGTAAAGTTTTGTAAAAACTCAACAGATATGAAAATTAGCTGAAAAGTCCTCTTAAAGGTTGGAATTTCAAGAAAGTTATAACACGAAAGTCGTTGAACTCATCGAAATGTTAAGGCAAGGTGGAGAGCTTTTTAAATTTCTGTACGGTTTGTAAGTTATGAATTTTATAAGATTTTAAGCATAAAATTTTTAAAATGAAGAACGTAATGAAAGTGTTTGAATCAGACCAAGGATATTTTAAAAGTTTAATTCTTTGCAAAAACTAAATGTTTCAGCATTAAACGATCGTTTTTGGTCCTAATAGTAAAAATTTCAAGATTTTTGTGTTTCAGGCCAAAAAATCATTTGAAATTGGGTTTCCATAGAGAAAATATTGGTTTCTAGCACTGCTGGGGGCAGTGAGTAACCAAAAGTTCTAAGTTAGATAGGATCAAAAGTTTTTATTACAAAAATGAAAGAGAATTATGTTAAGGGCAAAAATGCAAAGATTTTCAAATTATGAGACAAAATTATAAAGTTTTAACAAAACAGATTTACTTGAAAGGAAAACCATTTTTTTTATTTTTTGTAATATTATTAGACATGAAGAAATGTAAGGTATGTTTTAAAATAGATTTTGAAAGTTTTCTAAGACTTGTTAAGGGCAAAATGGTCATTTTTTATAAAAAAGTTTGTTTAAGCACATCACTTTCCTTGACCCGACACTAGTGGAATCCAAAACATAGGTCAATTTTCAAAAAATAGGTAGCTCCCTTTAGTTGATCAAATAGATCGTTGATTCGTGGTAGTGGGTATTTATTTTTTATCGTGATTTTGTTTAGCTTTCGATGGTCGATGCACATTCTCAGGGTACCATCTTTCTTTTTCATGAACAAGACTGGTGCTCCCAATGGTGAGTAGCTTGGGTGAATGAAACCCTTGTCTAACAGCTCTTGTAGATGCAACTGTAGGTCTTTGAGTTTTGCTAGGGCCATTCGATAGGGTGCCTTAGAAAATGGTGCTCACCTAGGTATCAATTCAATTTCGAATAAAATCTCTCGTTTTGGCGGTAGTCCTGGCTATTCCTCTGGAAAGACTTCTATAAAGTTCCTGACCACCGGAACATCTTCTAGTCCTAATTTACTCTCCTTGGATTTATCTACCAGATTGGCTAGGTATCCTTAGCATCCACTAGCCAACAACCTACTTGCTTTCATAGTGGATATCATTGGTACCGATTGCTTCTATGGTGTTCCCAAGTAGGTAAATTCTTCCTCCTCAGTGGACTTGAATATGACCTTATGACACCGAAAATTGATGACTGCGTTGTATTTTCCCAAGAAATCCATCCCCAGGATAATATCATAATCATTCATATCGATGATTATCAGGTTTACGAATAGTTCCCATTCACAAATAATTATGGTACATTTCGTAGCCAGTTATTTGACATCGACCTTTCCCTAGAGGGTAAAGCAATTGTAATTGATTGGTTAATTCTTTCACCACCCCTATCTAGATGCTTGGAAAATTTTGTTGACACAAATGAATGTGTTGCCCTAGAATCAAACAAAGCATATGCACTGTGATTGGCTACAAAAAGCTAACCTATCATCATAGTAGAGGTTCCAACTTCCATATCATTTCTGGTGTAGGCATGAATGCGAGCCTGCGGTTCTGGAGCTTCCAGTATTCCTTGAGAGATTGATGGTCCTTCAATCTTAGCCTGGACTACATGTAGTTGGTTTGTTGGGGCTCTCTGTTGGTTCGGCCCTGATTGATTTTGGGGGTTTGAATAACATTGTTTAGCATAGTGTCCCTTCTTGTCATAAATGTAACAACGGTTTGATCCTGCTCTACATTCTCTCGGGTGCCTCTTTTCACACTTAGCACAAGTAGGGTTGCTATTGTTATCGTTTCCAGTGTGGTTTCTTTTCTGTGGCTAGCCCTTCTGGTTGCCCTAGTTAGGGGTTGCCCTTTCTCTTGTTATTAATCTACTACCCATGTTGCTTGTTACCTTGGCTGTGGGTATTGCCTTGATTCTTTTACTGAGATACAGGGTTTTGCTTTGCCTTGGCCTTCTCCTCTTTCTTGGCCGCGAAAAACTTGGCTCTCTCTTCTCTGTTGTGGGTTACCCAAAAATTAGCACAGATTGCTCGACAGATGCAATCCTTTATAGACTTGGGGGGTTTACTCCCACTGTTGACTACCATAGTAATATTGGACCTAAACATCTTCATCATCCTCCTTATTTCATCCCTCTTGTTGCTCACCATGTAAGGGCAAAGTCAGGCTAGTTGTTTGAACTTTCGTACAACATCTTTTACTGACAGATTACCTTGACAAAAGTCATTGAACTCATCTTCTTGGGCTGCCATGATGTATTGAAATACATCTCATGGAATCCGTCGACAAAATCTTGCTAACTCATCTGATAACATATCTCCTCAATTCTACACTTTGCCACCAATGACGGGCTTCCTTCTTCAACACATAAGAGGCACATAGGACCTTCTCTTGATCATTCAATCTCATAAAGTTCAGCACCACCTGAACATCGGTGAGCCAATTATTTGCCTCTATAGGGTCAGTGGAACCATCGAATTATTTGCCTCATCTCAGCAATCTATGCCATCATGTCATCTTCTTGCAGCCATCGGGCCGCTTGAGCTCGTGGTCTAACCATGGTCATATTATAAATGAATAAAATTATGAAATTTCTATATTAACATGGATAGATTCATACTTATATAATCATAAAACATTACTCATTATAACAATGTTAAAACATAACAATTTTAAAACACCTTATCATAATACCCATTGCGTGATTTCATTTAAACATAGTCTTTTAATCATAACCTTCAGGAGTGCGAATCACTTCCCGCAGTATCATGCATATTCATTCATATATTAATAAGAGTTTATATACATCATTCTTGGTTGGGAGTGGACTAACACTTCCCTAATTCATCGAAGGCACAATACATCCCAATGAGAGTGGCCTATCACTTCTCATAATACATCAAAAGTGATGGTAACATCTAGTGAGAGTGGCTACTGCTTCTCACCGTACCTCTAGATAAAGTATCAAAAGGTGTCATGTACAAAATAGCAACTGACAGCAAAAATCCCTATCCATCGGATGACATTCCTAACTAGACATCTAACTCGTCCTCTATGAACAATTCATCCTCGAAAAACTCATCTTCAAAGGGGTCCTCTTCTTCAGTAAACTCATCGTCATTGGCTCTAATGTTATGCTCAGGTAAGGACTGATCGTTGAGACCATCAAGGTATGCTTCGGGTATGTACTCTGGACCATCATCATCGCTGTCATCATCGTGTGCTCCTGGCACGTACTCATAATCGGGGAGCTCATCATCACTACCATGAGGAGGTTCCTCAGCCGCACCCTAACCTTGTTGCACAGCTACCACATTAGCTTGATGCTATTGCTGCTCTCCACACACGATCTCTATCAAAAAGTGTTGGATGCTCTGATATTGTTTAGGATATGGTACTCGTTTTCGTACCTTAGGGGGCACACCTCTATAAGCAAGGGCTTGAATCTCTAATGCTAGAATAATGTGTGGAATGTTAGGCAGCATGGCGTCCCTAAACCTCTAGCAGTAATGTGCCATAGACTCTCCCTTGTATGCATTCTAGATGTTTGCCAAGGCCTCGTAGCGTCTTAGGCGCATGTCGTCCCATATAAGGATTCCTAAGATCCTCGGGTATCGGATCTCTAGCTCCTGGTACTATCCCATGTTCAACTCTCACTTGGTCTTTGAACCCATTCTAGTCTCGCCGTTGGTGCTCGGCTCCCAATCCAAGCCACTAGCCTAAAGCAGGGCCTCTTAATCTTGTGATGGCTAAGGAGACTCGTAGTCGATCTTCTATATGACATAGGGCAAATATCTCTTCTAAATCATTTATCCATTCAGTTAGCAAGTGTGGCCAGCGGATCCTAGCGTAGGTACCATGCACCATATCTCAGAAGATGACTGCTGCTCTACTATCGGCATCAATTTGGCGTGGATCAATTGGTTCAACCATGGTCTACTCTAAAACATTAATAAATTAAATTTAACATTAAAAATTTTAGCTTAATAGCACAAATAAGTTCTAACTTATTTGGATTGTGGCTTAGTAGATGCGCAATGATGTGGAGTAGGATGGCAAGATACCAGCTCTGATACTAACTGTAACGACCCTTCTTATGTGGTCGCTACTTAGCTTCTTGAACGTACTTTTAATTAAATGTCTAAATTTAGTGGAACATTTTTGTTTATTCTTTTAAAAGTTAACTTTAACAATTCTATCTTAAAATTATTATTATATATTTTTTGATTATATATATTTTATTTTTTTCTAATATATATATATAGATTTCTTTTAACTAATTAATTAGTAACATAGCTGTAATTTCAAAATATATATATATAGTAGCGATATTTTAAAGTTATATACAAGACTCACGAGTCATAGTCATTGATATTGTAACGCCTGCCTAATTTCATGTAACGGATAATGTTATTATTAATAACGACGTTAAATGTTATGTTATATCAATGATGATGTTAAGTGTTATACTCATGATAAGTGCTATGATATATGATAAATGGTGCTAACCATTTTATTTTAAGTGTTATGACAGGTGACGCTCGCGTGGAATTGATGTGCTCAAATGTTCATGTCATTAATGTTATGTGTTTAATTATATTTTTATGGGCAATTATATGTGTTATGAATGATTTTGAGTGTTAAGGCAGTTCGGCAGGCCGAAATGATGTTCTCTGAACGGCAAGCCGATGGTATATCAACGGTAGGCCGGACTTCTGAGATCGGCAGGCCGAACTCCTGAGATCGGCAGGCCGATAACAACTGACAAGTAGTCAGCAGAAATTTTTACAAAATTGTGATAAGATGGAATTTAATTATGGACGTTTTATTCTGATTAAATAACATATTTATGGATTGATTTCTTTAATTTTGGTAATAAAACATTTGACTTTTCATTTATTTGAATTAATGGATAAGTTTTCCTGTTTTACAAAGGCGATTTATGGCAATTTGAACCATTCTTGGAAATTCTGACTTTTCTCTTTCAATTTTACCCATTTACACGTTTTTGGCTTGGCATTTAATCAGAAAAATTTTTGATTTGTAATAAGAGGATGAGTTTTTGTTT
>CAMOHE010045458.1:0-44833 GCA_946598075.1 Artocarpus hirsutus | reverse complement strand
ACAAACTCGATGCCATTCGCCACCGTTCATCCTCATCCCTTGACATTCTACCGACTCCACCATCGTTTGACTCGTCCTTTGTCGTTCCACCAACTCCATTGCCTTTAGTAAATTTCAAACCATTACTTTTAGTTTTAGTATTATTGTTAGTTCTAAACTTAGCATTATTTGGTTATTTTAGTGTTATTTACATTTAGTTTTAGTTTTAATATTAGTTATATTAATTTGTTTTTTGCTATTTAGTATGTGTTACTTGTATTTGGTGTTTGAAAGAACTTTGAACAACATTTAGCATTTTGGTGTGAGAATAGGTTACTTTTTATGTGTTTGTGATGCCTAAGTATTATTGTGATACCCACCACATGTTTGGAGATTTTTGGAGATTTTTTTTAAGGGAATACAAATTTTTTACGACGGTTCACATGTTTGGAGATTTTTGGAGATTTTTTTTTTTAGGGGAATGTCAATTTTTCACGACGGTTTTTTAAAAAACTGTCGTGAAAAATTACTACATTACAACCCCTTCCTGCGTCAATTTTTATATTATACGACAGTAAAAAACCACCGTGAAAAATCCATGTCATACCACGATTGAAGTTTTCAGGACGATTTTTTAACCGTCGTAAAATTTTTCCACGACGGTTTAATCCACAATTTGTAGTAGTTTAATAGAGAAAATAGCATGCTATGCCACACTTTTGAAAGTTGTGTTTATTTATGCCATATTTAGAAAAGTTTGTTTCACTCTATCATTTATATTGCGCTGTGTCACAAATAAGCAGGTGTGAAATTTATAAAAAGTAAATCTTAAGAGATAGCATTTATGAAAACTATCCTTTTTAATAACAGTGGTAATTTGTTCAACTCAAACAATTTTATACAAAAACCATATCAATGTAACAATTGGGGTGGTCTATTGACACCCCACCCTTATTCTTCTTTTTACACACTTTTTTAATAAATTTTCCATTGCTATATTACCCATTAATAAAATTATTTAAAGGAAAAAATTATTAAAAAAAATACTCATTACACACCCTGTTTAGAAACAATGACTCCCTTCTACAAAATTATTATGCTCTATTTTTTTACAGAGTGTTTGGGAAGTGTGGTTGAATCAATTATGGTTAAAACCACTTTAGCATGTGAGAGTTTTACACTGTAATAATTTTTTATTTTTTACTATAGCATATGAAAGCTTTACACTATTTGTTGTTTAACACCAATTGGTTCAAACTGAGAGCCAAACACTTTATTTTAAAATATAGAGATGGATTCTAAAACCAAAAAACCTTGAACAAAAAAATCATTTAGTTTGTTTCTTCTTCAAAATTCTTATTTTTTAATTCAATTTTTATTTCTTAATATAAACGAATTATGCAAACTATTTGAAGCCATTTACGAAAAATTATTCTTTTATATAAGCTATTCATTTATATAATTATATAAACTATTCTAAAATGATTTACCAAAAAAAAATTCCTTACCAATCGATCATGATAACTCAATAAAAACCTTTGTGAACCCATTGAGCCTCCCCACAACAGCTTAGTTTTAAAATATATATATATATATATATATATATATATATATATATATTGAATCATGTTTTTCTTTGAACTATCATATAAGTTTGTTTAGTAGTGGATGGAAAAAAAAACTATTTAGATGTTGGGATTTTTTTTTTTTTTTTTGGTATTTTAAAATGGTTGTAACAAATAGGGCGAGGTGGTTCAGAAAAAAATGTGTAAAAAATAAAATAATGGGTGTTAATAAATGCATATATATCTTCAAAAAATAATGATTTGTTATAAATAATAATAAGGTTTACAAAATTAATGACCCTTAAATTTTAAAAATCACCACTACTCTTTTAAACTTTAGATTTTCTCACTTTGTCTATTTTGCTTAATTTTTTGTCGAAAGTGACAAAAATAAACCCACATGAGGAGCACATGGGGTTGTTAATTGAAACTATTTATGGTTTAATAATGCTCTTCCTGCCCTTAACATAGTGAAACGCTAAATTGAAAATTCCCAAGTTATTTTTTTTTACACAATGTGATGCTTTTTAAGGAGTGAATTAAACTTGTTTTCATTTTACAAATATCACTCATATGTCTTTTTTTTTAATTACGTATATTGAGAATCCAAAAATACCCTCTAAGTAGACTTTATCATATAGTTAGTTTTCTTTTTAACAAATCTTCTTATTTTTCTCATAGTTGAGTCATTGAAAAAAAAAAGATATTAGAGAAATATAGGTACACTTAATTAATTACGATGTTACTTAAACAAAAAAAATCATTAGTGTCATTAACAATATAATTTCAAAAAATATACAAAAGGCAACAAAAATGGATATCATTAACTTAATGTAATATTGTTTGTATTACCAATCCATAACGTTAGCACAATCTAAATAGGAAGTATAATTATGACTTGAAGTCTTAAAAAATGAATATTATTAAGTGTCATTTTCTTTATGTATCATTAACTTAATGATATATCAATAATATAACATCTAAGACACACAAAAAGAATTAATAAATACTATATTATTAATTTAATTACATATCATCAAAAATAGAAACACTATTATCACTTGAAGTCTTAAAAAATGAATGCCATGACGTATCATTATCATTATGTATCATTAACTTAATGATATGTCAATTATATAACTTGTAAGACAGAGAAAAAGACTTAATAAATATTATATCATTAATTTAATTACAACACCCTAATTTCAGCTTATTAGCAAAATCATGATTCCCATTTGTCAGTAAAAAACAATTCCATCCTTTAGCTAACAGAATTTTAAAATTGTTATGTTATATATCAATTCAAATTTAAGCGAGAAACACACTAATTTCATGGATTTTTTTTAAAATATAATGATATCATAATTAGTTTGAAATTTTAAATACATACATGATCATTGTTCTAAAAAAATAAATTAAAACTAATAATATCATTATTAAGGTCATTAATGTCTTTAAACATGTATTGAGACATATAAAGAACATTTATAAACTGAAGACATTTTTGAATTCTATAAATAAAAAATAGCTACATGTCTCATTAAGCTATATTGTTTTGTCCATACAGATCATCCACGTGTGGCTCACGTAGGTCTATTTTCTATCACTTTTGACAAAAAATTAATAGAGGGGACAAAATCAGGAGATCTAAAACTTTAAAGTACTAAAATGTGGATTTTAAAGTTTTGAGGACAAAGTAGGTGATACCTTAAAGTTCAGAAACCATTAGTATTAATAATGATAATTTAAAAAGTCAAGCCAATATTTTTATTACGCAACAGGGCAAAATTTGTGCACTCGTTTTGATTGACGTACACGTAAGGCAAAAGGGATCTTAACAAGAAACACATTCTCAGTTCCTTCAAAACGCCATCCGCCTCCTATATACGCTTTTCTGTAATGAACTTGGTCCCAATGAGGATCTTTGTAGGTCTGATATGATACTTAAAAGATATAGATCTAGCAAAACACACCATAAAAACACGTAAATGATAAATATAAACAAGTTACCACAACCTGATTAAGATCTACGTGGACCGAACTTATCACCATTATGAGATCGTGAAGAACAAAATAAAAGAACAAGAAACTAACAAATCCTTACAAAGAGAGAAATCACTAAAACCACTTTCTGCTGGGAAGGATTGTCAAAATTTGAGATCAAAGTGATGAGAAGAGTGAATGAGAAAAGGAGAATTAGGGCCGGATCTTCCCATATTCTAAGTTTTGAATCTCATTTATTGGTAAGGTAATTCGAGTTCAAACATTGGATCTATTATCTCTCTAGCAATGAAAGCAGTACAAGTACCATGCCAACGTTACAACAAGGAACCAACAATAATTTAACTTAACAAATAAATAACTGAATAAATAAACTTTATATAAATATTGTATTAAGTTACATTGTCACGTCATAAGCGGTACTGTCTGTGTAACCACGCTCCATTAACTCATCGGCATCTCGTTTGTCCCCTGCTTCCAACACAACTTTGATTTTTGTATGAAGAACAATGTAACTGATTTTGCAGGTAGATGCATCCTGCAGGCCTCTACCAACTCTGACAATAAATTTTTTATTGTTTCTGATTACATACATATTCATATCGTGCACACATGTATATGACGTGACAATCGAGAAACCGCGTCCGGTATAGTTGGAACGGGGAATCTGGGATGTGCATGCAATGGAAGACACCAGCCAGCTAAAGGGTAACAATCGAGAAACCGCTACCGGTATAGTTGGAACGTGGGATCTGGGAAGACACCAGCCAGCTAAAGGGTAAAAGCAAAACAGCGCAGATTAGATGATATATTTAGTTTTTTTTTTTTTTTTTTAAATTGATGAGTTCCTACCAAAGATTAAGCTTTAACCTTGGTCACTCACCCTCCTACATATACCAACTATTTGAGCTAGTCTCAAGTGGCCTGATATAGCTTATAGTTAAATCATCAAAGAACTAAAAGCAATATAAGTAGTGTTGGTACTACATTCTAGGTGGAATTGGGATTTTTTTAACATAACATGGTATATTATGTTGACGACAGAAATTCACCAACTATCACTACCACAAAATGAGGATTCCATGATGGTTTATAACTGTCATGGAAAAATTTCACGACGGTCAAAAACCGTCGTGGAAAAATTTCACGATGGGCAAAACTTTTGTCGTGGTATAATATGAAGTTTTCACGACGGTTTTTTACAAACCATTGTGTAATAGAAGAATTGGTATGGGAAGGGGATATATGGAGTGAATTTCCAAGACGGTTTCGTCAAAAACAGTCATAGAATCTTAGGTTTCCACAACGGTTTTTGAATAAACCGTCATAAAAAATTGGTATTTTTCAAAAAAAAAATCTCCAAAAATTTATATTTCCCACGGGATGACCAGTCATATATGTTATCCATTAAATCAAGGCCCTAATTGCATACAATAATTGGTGTATATTAAAAATTACAAGGTATTTACAAAATCATTTACATTTGAGCAATTCGTTAATCTTCTATGACGTGTACCTATCTAAAGAACACATACCTATTTATAAATTGTACCTAGTCTAATCTAACTTCATGTATATCAGTATGTATATAAAAATTTTGTTTCCTAAGGCTTATATACCACTTGTAATTATATCCCGCGTGAAACGTAGAATAAAAAAACCATATTCTACGTTTCCTTATTGTCTTGGACACTTACATTTGGAATATAGCGTTCCGTTCGGTTGGTTTGTGACACCACTTCCCGCTTGAAGTTTCCTATCATTAAGTGCCCTAACAATATGTCATGTTTAAATAATAATTAATTAATAGATGATACAATTATGTGGGACTAAAAATAGTTAATTTTATAAGAAAATATTAATACTTACAATCTCATGATTGATACGAAATCCTCATGTAGTGGGTGTCTGAGAGGGTCAAACCAATATATTTAGTCCTCCCATGGCAAAATAAGTCCCAACATCCAATGTTCTTCAACATTATATGGTAGGAAAAATAATTTCCCTTGGTGCTTGAGCAAATAGGTGGAGAAGTGATGTGATGCGCTCTCTACGATCATTCTGTAGGTCTCTTGCAGCACTTAAAACAATGGCCAGAGATATGAAGCTGAAATTTTGCACAATGCCTTAAAGTTCACAATATTCTGTCAAAAAACTACAATAAAAAACAATGCAGTCAATCATTTTAAAGCACCTTACAACTCTATCTGTATTTTAAAAATATAAAATAAGGCTGGAGTTATTACCTAAGGTATACTAGGATACAGTTTGCCCCTATTTTATCGAAGTTGATGAAGTAGTAAACGTCTTCATACCCCATATAGATAGGTAATTCATTGCCAGTGACATTTACCGGTATCGGGCACTAAATCGTCGACCCATCGCGCATGAAAGAATGTGCATATAGAGCCAACTGTATAAATTCTAGAGGTACTGAAGCGAAGTTAAATACAGGCAGTTGCTCATTAGCAACGGTTTGTTCTTGTCCTTGTTCTACCTCAGGTTGTGAGTCTCTTACTTTTGTAGAGCTTTTCTTTTTTTGACGTTTCTTTCTGCTTAGATCCTGTGGAACATAGCTAGGCGCTCGACTCGTCTTCGTCAATGCGATGACTTCAACTAACCTCTTCGGCCATGCGATGAAGCTTCCTACTGCTTCACCCACAGTTGTTGCTTCAAGTGTTGGAACAGGCAATTCAGCTGTTCTAACTCTGATGGTAGTGATGCTAACGTGCACGTTCTCTTCCCCTAATAATCGTCTATGAACTGTATCAGTTGAAAGACTCTCCATCCACACTTCCCAAGCACAACAAGTGCACACCCACTATTAACTCTATCCTCAACAAAGAGCCTACATTGTTTGGACTCTTGACGAGAAGGTGACAATTGAACTTTTGGAGCTTCTAGAGCTTCTACTACATTATTAGGAGGGTTACAACTAGCTTTGAAGCTGTTGTGTTGTGATATGCTATCATCCGTCGATTTGGCACGTCCTTAGAAAATGAGTCGGTCACAAGACCCTCCAGTTCTGCAATCTCCATATACATCTTTGACATTTGAGAATTCAATTTTGAAGTACCTGATTGGAGGTTGAAGTATTAAGACTGCTTCACATACTTCGATTATCCACGAACATGTCCTGAATGTTTCAGTTTCCCTAGTACCTTCGTCAAAATGTCATCATTACCGACCGATTAGAAGCTTCATTGACTTTGTTGCGTTGTGTATTCATCCTATAAAACAACAACACAACCATGTTATTCAAGCAATCCTTCATCCACCCGTATTAAATTACAAATTAATTATTCGTGTTCAATAAACTTACAATCAAGTTCCCAATTTCTACTACTTTTGGATTTTTAAACTGGCCATTGGGACCTTGATGTGATTTTACCCATAACTCCTCACATGTTGGTAGCACGCCCGTCTTTGCAAATTGTGTTACGCTATGTTAGTAACATAGTAATGATAGAATAATTGATATATGTAATTTTGAGTAAAATAGTAACATACCAAGGATTGCTCGAGCTCTCTATATCCAACTCGGCCAATCATAGAGCAGTATTTATTTTTCGCTCTTATTTTTCTTGCATTTGATTATAGCAGTTGGAATTCAATGGAACTTGATACCTCACAAAAGCTTCCTAATCGTCATCGTTTATGGAGGAATAGTAGTGTACTAGCGTAGGAGACCGTTTATATACATTTACATCCTCCTCCAAAATGGAAAGGTATGGCTGTACGAAGGTAACGTAGAGGTCAGATCTAAACCCCTTTGCTAATTCATCACATAACTTCAAAGCCCTTTTCTTATACCAATCCTCGACTGTGAAAGCTTCGTATATCTCTCTCCAAATCACATCTTTTACTTTATCTAAATCCTTAGACCTCCAATCTTTTGTCCATCTCAGAACGTGCTCTCGACTGAGGACTCCGATCCAACTGCTTAATTCATGGCCAGGTGCGCCTTCTGATTGGCCTTTTGAATCAAAAGTCACTTCAATTCTTAAACCTTTCTTTCTCATGCGATGAATTTTTTTCATTAATGTAGCCCTTCACTCAAAGTCTACTTTTGGATCAAATTTGGTTTGCCTTCGTGGCTTACTACGTTGGTTTCCCTTGCTATATTGTGATGAATGTGGCGTCCGGCACGGGCGTACTCCCTCAAGCTTCTATAGGACCCACCTTGCAGGGCCCCAGGACTTATAGCTCTTATTGGTAGACTATCCCCGTACCGCCCACTCATCCGTACTGTCCCCTCTGGGGCCCTCTGGCCCCTCAGGGATTTATTTCGCGTCTCTCGAGTTCGAACCTCAAACCTCCCTTAAGAGGTTCTTATTTCCTTCTCGAGTACCAATTATCCTTCTCGAGTACCAATTAGCTTGATTGGTACTCGAGAAGGAAATAAGAACCTCTTAAGGGAGGTTTGAGGTTCGAACCCGAGGAACGCGAAATAAATCCCTGAGGGGCCAGAGGGCCCCAGAGGGGACAGTACGGATGAGTGGGCGGCACGGGGATGGTCTACCAATAAGAGCCATAAGTTCGGGGGGGCCCGCAAGGTGAGTCCTATGGAGGCTTGAGGGAGTACGCCCGGGCTGGACGCCACAATGAAGATGGAGTGCGGTCTTCATACTCCTCCTCGTACTGGTCACTATCGATCTCGGAGACATTGTACCTATGCAAAGTATTTAAAAACTAACACATACATACTAATATTAAATCACAAACTACACATATTCCACTTCATACATTTTTACACAATTTCACATATTACACATATTCACAAATTTACAATTTTAATTACATATATAATTTCACAAATTGCACATATTCACATAATTTCACATGTTACACATATTTACATAACCTCACATATTACAAATATTCATAAATTTACAATTTCAATTACACAATTTCACATATTACACATATTGACATATTCACCATAAATTACACAAATACTTTTCATCTTCACATATTCACAATTTCATATATTGACATAATTTCATGTAATCAAATCTTGACATATTCACAATTTCACAATTTCAACTACATGATTTCACATATTCATATAATTTCACTTATTACACATATTCATAAATTTACAATTTCAATTCCATATATAATTTCACAAATTACACATATTCACATAATATCACATATTTACATATCCTAACATATTACATATATTCACAAACTTACAACTTCAATTACACAATTTCACAAATTACACATATTCACAAATTTACATTTTCAAATACAAAATTTCGCATAATACACATGTGACGGATTTGAACCGTCGTGGTATCTTACTTCCTCCATAAAAACCGTCATGGTATCTTACTTCTTCCATGACGGTTTTTTAAAAAACTGTCGTGGTAGCTCGAGCCCCATCCCACGGCGATCTTTGTTTTCGCGGGCGTAACTCTCCGCGCTTTTTTCACCTTACCACGACGGTTTTTAGGAAACGGTTGTGAAATAAAGGTCGTGTAATCAATAATTTATTGTAGTGAATAACTCTTAGGAAAATTAATCTAACCACAATGCTTGCTCTCTCATAAGCAATGAAAATAATTAACGAAAAATAGATGAACACAAAAGATTTATAATAACACATTCTGAAAAGACCTATATCTATTATAGAAGGAGGAGCGAATTTCACTATAGAGAAATAATATTGATGCCAATTGCTATTATAAGAGACTCAGGACATGGCTATTATAAGAGACTTGGGACATTTTTGAGAGTTTCATCCTTTATCTATAACCCTTTACAATTAATTAAAATATAAATTAGAGTATTATGATTTATTTCTCATTTCAAACGCAAGTAGTTACTCTATCCCACATTGATCACTTTCACCAAAACAAGAAAGTGGTTTTTTCTCCTCTTTTGAATTTCAAATGTTGTTTATCCTTCACGCGTGACCTTATTTGCCTCATCCTATGTGTGCACAACACAAGCCAGTTGATCAAACTTTTTGAGTTGGGCTTGAACTAGCTACTAAGCCGTGTCTGTGAGGACATCGAGGCTTAAGCAACATATGTCAAGTTCAAAGAAAATACACACACTGATTATGACTCAAAAAATCTCAAGCTACTTGAAAATTTAATCCCAACAATATATCGGTTCTACAAGTAAGTTCTAATGAAACATCCTAGAAGATAACACGTGCACCATGTCTTAGCAAAAGGAAACTAAAAGAGCACACCAACAATCAAACACACAAAATGCCTACTCAATAACACCTCTATAATTAGTGGAAAACTCCGACCGATCAAGATCAAGATATCTATTGCTATAAGGTGACTAACAACATCTTTGTGAAACACTACAAGTAAATTCAATACAAAAGCTAAATCAAAGAGAAATAAAACCATCGTTATCACAACATAAACACAAAATTAAGCCAGCTCCACCACCATGATCATCATCATGGAGCCAAGAACTTCGTCTTTAGGGTTAAGGATCTAGCAGCCAACCAACGGGCAATGTGGGACTCTAGCCCCAAAGTAACAGAAAGGAGTTATGCACCAAGAAAAGGGCAAACCCTACTCGTAAGGGAGATTTTCTTGTTTTGCTACAATTGGGAATTGATACAAGATTTCTACAAAATTTTCGTCAAAATTTTATCTAAGAAGAAAAAAGAAATAATGGCTTCAAAAGAAAAAAGAAAAAAAAGGAAGAAATAGAGTAGACCTTTTTTGCTTTTATCTATTTTTTAAATCATACAAGCCTTCTTTCTACTTCCATATCATGACATACCATCTAAAGAAATTTGAGAATTTCAAAATGTGGGATTATTAAGTTGGACTAACAATGGTTATTATATGATAATATCGCAATTTAATGGTAATAAAATTGTTTCAATAAAATTTATACAAAAAAATATTAAGAGTAATAAACAAAAATCTTGAATATTCAAATATCTTAACATAGTTCATGAGTTTAGCTAAAATTAAAATGGAAAAAAAAAGAGAAAGAGAATGAGAAATTATCATTTTGGCACCATGCAGTTTAATAATTTATTATTAGGATAGATGCCCCTTAAAACATATTATGTTTTGTAAATAACATATTTATAAATAAATAAATAAAGTGAATTTATTTACTATATCTGCGTGTATATATTTTGAATATTTTTATGAATATTATCAAAATTCCATAATTATCTATATGACCGTAAATATTATATATAAGTGTTATATAAATGAGGATAATATTTAAGGGTGATAATTAAAATGGTTAGTAATATATAATTAGTTATTCAATTAAAGTACGGAATATTTAATTAAGCATTACAAGTGCAGGTCATTTCCATTAAGAATGAAACAGTTATCCAAAAGTTCTTCATCTCCTCAAGACTTCAAACTTTCGTGTTTTATAAAAATCGTGATTTAGACTTTTTGAGGGTCACTTATCTAAAACATAAACTGCAGTATCGACGCCTCGTAAAACACCTAGCATAAACAGTTTTGAAATTAAACACGAACTACACTGAAATTGCTAAAACAATCCTGCCACAAAATAAACTAGACATCTTAACTTTTGGAAATCAAAAAGGAGCAAAAATGAAATCCGTACTATAGGTGTTGCAACCAATGACTCAACAAAATAATGTTGAAACAACCAATGATTTGCTCTACAATTACAACCAAAACCCAAGGAAATAGTAAACTAAATGGTTTAAAGCTTTTAAAATAAAATGAAGTAGAAATGAAATCTACATTATAGGAGTTCTACAATTATATTGCAACACCTCCTACAACACCCAACAGAAATAGTCTCTTAATGACTACATATTGTACTGTAGTTGCTGTGAAAACCTAGAGAGACAAGAAAATGAGTGTTTCAACTTTTGAAATAAAAAACTAGGTAGTTTGAAATATATACTTCAGGTGTCGTAGAAATTCAATTTTTTTTAGCTTCTAAACACGTTTAGAGAAGCTAAAATATGGCTTAAATATTGCTAAAAGTGGCACCATTTATGTGGAGAAAGGGAGGGAAAATTTTTCATCAATAAATCATGTCATATCTAACTTCAAAGAATAGTGCAAAATATGGTCTCTTATGGGAGACAAGATCCACTTTTTGTGGAGTTTCCTTTTGAATTTTTGGAGACTTTGACTCTAAGTTTCCTCTTAAGCAAATATTTTTTAGACTGACAAAAGAAAACTAGTTAGCTGGCAGGGAAATTGATTCCGTTAGATTTTCTCAACACAATCTAAAACTAATATTAGTATAAGCCTATACTAGTAATAAATTTTAAGTCAAGTAAAACTAAATTGTTTTTAATCTTAAATCTATTCCTAGACTACATAATTATAACCTTGACATTTTCTACACTCTACCTCGGTTTTGGTATATCTTTGATAGTGTTAATTCCCAAACCTAGATAGCATTTTTACTGAAAATGCTACTAAAGAATTTTTTATATGTTAGAGTATTTTTCGATACACTACTAATACTGTAGTGCACTTGAAAATTCTTATAACATAAATTCTCAAATTATTTATGGATTGAAATTTCTCTTGTCTTAAATCGTAGTGGAATTTTCAACCGAATTATTTGATCATAAAAGTTAATAAATTTAACTTTAATATTCTCAATAGATTTTTAGAATATTTATATTAACTTTATAAATCCTTCAGTCACAAATTACATATGCTATTTTTCAAGAAAAATATTTGATTTAAATATGTAAATTACACTATTTAATTAGAGGATTTTCTCAGCATTGCAAGAATTAACTTTGAACCATTGAATCATGGAATTACAAAATCCTTGTGTAAGATAAATTGTTTGGGTCTTTTAAGAAAAACCTTGACTCATATTCTTGGATTCTATCACTATTACCGATCAAATGCTTAAATATCATACTAAAATCTATGCTTATAAGCTATAAGCTTATGCTTCTTACAAGCTTAATAGTGTAGTTATGAAAAAATATTAATTAATTATATATAATAATTACTTAGATTTTTCTAGATATTACAGAAGATTGATATTAAATTAAAATAAAACTACTTTTCAAAATTAATTGGGTCTCTCTTATGGTCTATAAATAGAGGCCTCCTCTATTCAATTTAAACATATATGAAACTTAGAAAGACTGAGAGTACTCTATCAAAATCTTCCCCTCAAAACCGTGTAAGATAGAGAAAGAGAGAAAAAGAATTCTTCATCCCAACACCTGTTTTGCTTATGTATTGACATTTACAAGTGACTAAAGCAAGTTGAGTGATATCTTAGAAACCATAATTCTTTCAACTTCCACACGTTTGTCCATCCTAGCGTCGAGAACTAGGTGAGGAAGACGATAATGTCATCCAATAAAGAACGCCTTTGCTTTACGAGTTTTCCATTCATCTTTTCATCCGAGTAAGTTAAGTTTTATATATTTATTTAAACGAAAATTAATATGTAATCTATAGCATGTTTTACAAAAGTTTTAAGAAAATTTTTTGTTATGCATGTTTCGCACCATAACCACATTTATGCTAATTTTATGAAAATCATCTTTGAAAACCAACATTTTTCATATTGATATCTTGGTTTTTCCATAGCTCATTGGATACCTCATTCGTTAATAAATAAAAAATCCATATAGTACCTTTCGATTCATTTTTGGCAACATTAACAGTTCCTTTTGCGTTAATTTTAGTCTCAAAATGAATTAAAAAGAAATAATATTAAATTTTTGTGAAAAACAGGTAAAAAGGAAAAAAAAATTGATCACGTCCTGAAAATGGAACTTTATCAATTTTTTTCCAAAAAAAAATTGTGATTAGAAGAGTAAAACTCTCCGTTTATGTAAAAAATGGACTTGGAGTACCGAGATGCAATTTAAAAAAAATGGCAATAAATAAGCCAAAATAATATAGCAATGAAAATTATTAGGCTAAAAGTTTGATAACTTTAATAGATACATCAACACTTTTGTAAATTCATATTTGCATTTAAGTAAAATTTCAAAATACCTCTAGCTTCTTCATCTCCCTCAAAAAAAACCTTAGCACATACTTTGTCTCTCCTTTCTCCTCCTCCTCTCCCTCCTAGCTCAAGCAACCCTGCCCCCCGCGCGAATCCAGCAACATCACGTGACTCCAGCACCTGCTTCCCATATGACTTAGGCGACAAAGCTGGTCCCCATACAAATCCAACGTCTACCCCCGCAAGACTCTAGCAACAACGCTACTCCCGACGCAACTCTAACAATGGCGCTGCTGCGGAGAATCGACAGCAAGAATACGGAACTTCGACGGTAAGCTCAAGGATCAATAGCTACGAGGATCCATGTCGAGCGCATGGCAACATTTATGGCTTGCAAAAAGGTAGCAAAAAGAAGAGAGAGAAAGAGAAGAGAGGGAGGAGAGAGGCGTGAGAGTTTCAATTCCAATTTGAGGATATTTTTGTAATTTGATTGTTTGATAAATCTAAATTTATGCTTAAATGTTCTATATATTAACAATTTCCAAAAGTTGGTCTACTGGTTTTTATTTCTCTATTAGTTGTGTCTATCTATTTCCGTCGTTCTCCTCTTAAAAATTATAACAGGATGTGCCATCAGAATTTCCATCAAAATACCAATTAAGTAAAGTGTCAAATACTACATGGTACCATATTAATATTTCTAATACCATTTAAGATTAATGTAATTCTTACGGAGCAAGAATAAGGGATTATAAATCTTACACCAATTTTAATGCCAAGTCTTCCTTAAATATTGAATACTTGAATAGAATTTCCACGAGAGCACTAATTGAATAAAGTGTCAAAAATATTGATAAAAATATCGTTTTACATGTTTCTTTCTCCGCAAGAATAAGGGATCCTAAATCTTAAACCAAGTTTTAATGCCACGTCTTCATATTAAAATGTATAGTAATCCAATTATTAAAAAGAAAACATTAATCGGATTCTACACGACGCATGTATATTTGCTTGAAAAATGAAAGCTTACTTAATTTAAAATTTCCATGCTCCACAAATAATTTCACACACCTGACGTGTGCAAGCTGTACCTTTTTTTTTTTTTTTACTAATTATTTAAGAATATATGTTATTAGTTTGTGTATCTTTCTGAAAAATACCACAAAGTTTTCGAGTCCTAGTCATCCCAATATAACAGTCTAAGCAGTCTATAACTAGAGATGACGCACCATCAAAAAAAAAAAACTATAGATGAAGATGGGTTTTTTTTTTTTTCGTTCATGCATCACTTTGCATAAATAATTCTATGTAGATTAGTAAACAAGATAAATTTAATGTGGATATGTGCAAATAATTTCTTCTAAAATCCAAGCCTTACTATCAACTAAATTTAACAGCAATAGCATTAGCGTTTGGAAGTAGAAGAAAAGAGGGCGGGGAAGACCTAAGTTAATTATCACTTTTGTAATAAACCAACTTAAAATCTCACATTTTACTAATTGACAAAATGTTTAGGGACCATAATAAATGTACAATTACCAGATTGGATTTATTGAGAGAAAAAAGAACAAACAAACAAAGGCATATTGTTTCTAGCACTAAAAAAGACAACAATATAACTAATTATTAATGTGAGTTCTTCACTCCCATCATCAACTCAAACTCACCAAAATCAACCTTCCCATCCAAATTTAAATCCACAACTGTCAACATCTTCTCAATCTCATCCATACTCCACCCACAGTCCAACCCCAAGCACTCCAAAACCCTCTTCAACTCCACTGCCTCTATAAATCCATTGCCATTCTCATCAAATATCTTGAAAGCTTGACGAAGCAACTCACTTCTTTTTAAACCGTCCTCCATTTCTTCTCCACCAAGCACCTCCTCCACAGGCACTTCCTCCTCATGACCATCATGATCTCCCGGCAAGTCAAACACCGCGGAGGAGGACTTGTTGCCGCTGTAGATATACTCTTCCTCCTCCTCCACACGTATCAAGCCTAGCTTCTCCACCACTTTCCTTGCCTTTTCCTTGTGTATTCTTCCGTCGTTTTGCATGTCAAACACGGTGATGAGGGCTCTTGCCAGTGAGTCGTCAACTTTGCCTGCTTTTTGTCGTTTGCAGGCTTGCACGCCGTGTTGGTCATGAGCAATGTTAATTTGAGTTGTTGAACTTATCATCATTGATCTGGAAGCTCCTCCAATGGCGTGAACCAAGTCTCCTAATAATCTTGAGCATGTTTCAGTGATACCCATTTGGTCGATGAGAATTTGGATGGATTTTCTTAGGGGAAAAATATTTCTAGTGAAAGAGATCCACTATGAGACGTATGTACAATATGTTATGTGGTGGCATAAGTTCACACTTTTATAGTGAAAACAATGATAAAATGCCCTGGTTGTTCATTCAAAATTTCTTGGTATGCCATCCCAAATAATTAAGAGTTATTTTAATTTATATGATTAGTTTTTAAGATTCCGAAGCTGGCAATTTACCATTTGACTATAGATATTAAGTGGCTAGCGCATTTACACATATAATGCATCTTTAGGAATATGAATTTATGTTAATGTGGGTAATTACCGGGAAAGAGAAGGTATATAGACTTTGGTGCTTGCTTATTTACAAGAATTTTCTCAATGAAGAAAGTTTATGGTAGGTTATTTTTCAATTGAAATTGGGTGTCTTATGGATCTTCCATGTCGCATATATGAGTTCTGTTTTTTCATCTGTGCATGCAATGGTTAATATATTTTGTGCAGATCATAGAATATTTACATAACAACCAGGGATGGAGTTACATAGGAATGAGGATGAGAAGCTGTTCTTGAACTTTTTCTTTTCTTATAATTTTTTATATGAACTTTTGTAAAAATTGTATTCCGCTCCTCTTAAAATCAATTTCATCCATCACCTTATTAGTTCAATCATACTTCTATCCTCCTCACTAATTTTTCTGGCTCTGCCCCTAATATCAACTCTCTCCCTTTTAGGTAGTTATCCCCATCTTAATTAGGTTTTTTCATATATAATCATTTTTTTGGCAAGAGGTGATAATTTATGTTTGTGGAACTAGGAATATAGATTGTACTATTATTTTAGTTTAGAGGGGGGAAAAAAGAAAGAATATAATAAGAAAGAAAAGTGAATCCAATTATTAATGTTGTCAATGGCATAAAAAGTTCACTGCGTTTAAATTGTTTGAAGATTATATTTTCTTAAGTTGAAACGCATCATGGAGCACTAATCCATCCCCCCCAATACGCACCTTTTATGATTATTAAAATAAATAATAATAATAATAATAATAACCAGAGACACACACCCAAATGCACACATTTAAATGCATTGAATCACCATATATATCCTCAAATATGATATATATAAATACATATCACCATATATATACCGTACGGACCTCTTATTATAATTGAAAATAATGCACCTTCCTAGAAGAATAGGAGACGCTGGCAATATAAAATAAATAAATAAATCAGTGGAGATAATTCAGGTCATTGAAATTATTAAAATCTCCACCAGATCAGATTTCTTGGTAGCTAGAAAACATTTTCCGCCAACTCTTTTAGAAAGCGCGTGACGGTAGAAAAACGCGTTTTTGTTGGCAAAAACTGTTTTTTTTTTCCTTCTCCAACATGTACCACTTTCACGTCCAGAACACGATTATATTTTTATACTTTAATCTGCTTCCTCCTGCAGATTTAAACTAAGAAGTAAGTTTAATTTCAGACCATGGGCTTTTTGTACATTGCTGCAAGTAGTATAGTTCGTGAGGATTTTGAGATTAATTCTTAAACTCAAGATGCAAAAACAAAAAATAAAACTAAAAAAAATAAAGATGCAAAAGAAATAAGATCGCTCTCATTTCTTTCTGATTTTTGGTAAAATATGATGGTTTGGTTAATTGTTATCTGCAATTAGCTTTTTGCTTTTTCATCTTTGTATCCGTGCTAGGCTTATATTTGCTATTTGTTTGGTTGACTGAACGTACTACTAATTTTTTTTCTTTCCTAAAAAAAAAAAAAGAAAAGAACTATTCCTCAATCAAGTTAGACAACTCGATAAAACTTTTTTTCTTTTTTTTTTTCTTTTTTTCTTTTTTTTTTTCTTTGTGGCTATGAAGTCAACTTAACAAAGTCTAAAACTTAAGAGATTTGTGTGGTTACCTATTATAGTGTTGCACGTTGTGATGGTGAACGGCTAGTGGAGGGGGATATAATGCAATTAATTTATCTTATATATAACAACAAAATTGTCACAAGTTGGAAAATAAAACTTGGTAAACAAATTGAGGAATAAATTACTCCTCAGTTTACCAATAAAAAAACTTCGTCCCTCGTTTTTAATTTTATTTTTGTC
This sequence comes from Artocarpus hirsutus, assembly GCA_946598075.1. Classification (NCBI taxonomy): domain Eukaryota; kingdom Viridiplantae; phylum Streptophyta; class Magnoliopsida; order Rosales; family Moraceae; genus Artocarpus; species Artocarpus hirsutus. Next base: position 26,977 of record CAMOHE010045458.1, on the reverse strand, counting down.
CGAACTATTTTCAAGTTGATCTCAAAATCGTCCCATGGATGGTTCTTCAAATTAGAGGAATGAAGAAGAAAAGGTGTGGTCAATGTTCAGTCTGAGTTTGGATTTAAGTTTAATTTTTTTATGGCACTAATAACAAAGTATTTTGAAACTGACACTAGTTTTAGTTATTTTTTTAATGTCAATGCCATGTCATAATTATTATAATCACCATAAGAGGACTTTGACTTCTTGGTAATTAGAGGCTCAAAATCTGAAACGTTTCATCAAGCATGATGAGCTTTTTTCCGTGAAACACGTCAAGGAAAATACGTCAGAGAGTAGCATGCATTTTACGCCTAAATGATAGCAAGTCCTGTTCATTTTTCCTACCGGCTAGATATGAGCAGTTTTACTATAGTAATCGTAAATATGCAATTAAATTACCAGTTTTTTTTTAATCTATCCGTGTATCCGCTTCCGCTTTCTTACAGCACAAGTCTAACATCCAGTCCTGAGTCGCTCTTTAGGATCTTTCGCATAATTCTTATTCACTCTTCGCTTCAGTCCTCGGCCGATCGCAATGATTAACATGACTGGGAGAGTCAAGTCTAACATCTCCAACAGATACGAATCAAACATATATAGCAAAAAGGTGCAAGTGTTGTTCAAACCCGCTAGACAAACAGGCCTTTTGTTTTACCACCAAGAAACTAAAGAAACCAACCAAAAAAATAAGAGTAAAAAAATGTTTAAATTATTTTGTTGGAGGTTGGTATGTTTTCCTCCCAAAAACCCAGTATAAACGTGCACACGTACTGGTAAAGGTAATACTAATTCTCTATGATTTCTTGTAGGTATAGCCTATAAGGTAAGTTTTTTAGTTTGGCAATGAAGGTACATCTGATATAAAAAGGATGATGAAGCGAAAGAATTTTACCGTTTTCTCAATTAATAATAGGTCTACCTATATTCAATTGTCCATCTGGACCAACCTCAACTAATCTTAAATAATCCTCTGGCACTGGAATATTCAACTCCGAGCAAACTAAGTGAATGATTCTTGCAGTCACAGCCCCAAACGACATCTTGTTTACGGTCACAGAAATAGCAAACCTATTGTTGACATCACAAAATCCAGTTGACCCACCCATTCCTGAGTGCCCAAAGCCAATGAAAGACTTGTCCTTTGCGTAGTACCTCTTGAACCCCAGTCCAAATCCCCCATCTGGCTTGGCCAAATTCCCATATTCACCCACGCCCAAGAAGGCGTCATGAATTCTAGAGTTCCTAAAAATCTTATCGCCACTTCGAGGATTGGTTACAGCAATGCTTTCGGTTGTACCAGTGTCGCGTCTATCGCTGCTGCTAGTCTCACCAGCAAGCAGAGTGTAACTATCGCGACTAGGATTTCCATAATGATTACCACTCTCCAAGTCTTTGCCGTTATTCAGATTTTGACCGTGACCATTGTGTTTGATCTTTGAAGCGGTAGCTGGCTCCTTGCTTTTGCTAGCCTTCCTCTTTGCAGGCGTCTTCCCAGAGAATTTAGGGATGTGGGGATGGCTTCCAAGTGGCGGCTTGGGGTAAGAGGAATGTGGAGGTGGAACTACACCACCGTCGGCTAGGGCTGCATAATATCTTGCAAGTGCACGGGCCGAGCAATGTCCATTAGCTGCAGGTATGATAGCTCGTCGAGTGTTGAGCATGTTGAATAAAGGAGGCACTGCGGTCACAAGCTGGGCAATCTTGTCTGGCTGGAAAGTTTCTGGCAGGTCACTACGATTGCCAATCCCAAAGAGCTTGTCTAAATCATCTGCATCTAGCGTGAGAGCTGCAAGTCGAGACTCCACACCTGTAGAGTGTTACTTTATTATTATTTTCTGACTTGCTATAATTTCTTCGAATCCGGAAAACGACAATTTTTTGACGGAAAACAACAAAACCTCATTTGGCAGACATGACTATGATCGCTAGTGAAGAAAATTTCACACACTTGCCTGGAGGAATTCCAACGTATAGCTCTCCTTCAATTTGGAGGGGGTGAACAAAGGCTTCTTCAAGAATCTCCTGAAACTTTTTCCCAGACGCATGCTGTTCACCACAAACTCACAATTAGTACACAGGAAATAGTGAGGCTGTTAACAGATGAAATGCTTCACACATTTTGTCCCTCCCTTATTCTGAGAAAAAACGCGAAAAGGAAAAAAAAAATTACATATTTAAAGTGAGCGAGCCAGCCTGTGACAAGGGTTACTACATAATCTTGCAAATAAAGAGTAGCACTTGGATTGATCTCAGCTTTTATGCTCTTAAGCGTTAAGAGAACCACCATAAAACCTAAATATTTTAGCACCCATAAACATAAAAGCCTATGGAAAAAAAATGTCAAAAATGCCTAAACCAACTCCCATTAATCAGAAACAGGATATTGCTACATTCATTTCTTTTCCCAGTACGGCATACCATTTAAACAGGATAAGGATGAAATTCTGATAGATTGTCATTTAAAATTATTCCAAAAACAACCAAAAGATAATTCCAAAAAACAGCAAGCCATTATACCTCAATAATTCCACCACATAACCAGCCAAAAGATAGATAGTGGTACATCTGTCGTTGCCCAGGTTCAGTCTCAGGTACTGAATTAGCAATATATTTCAGACATTCATCCCAGTCAGAGAGCAGTAGAGGATTTTCTCTAGTAACATCTGCCATGGCATTGTGCAGACCAGATGTGTGATTAAGCACATGATGAACCTAAAAAAAATAAAAAAATAAAAAAGAGACAATTATGATAACAAAACACATACTAATACTTCAGTACATAATGAAGCAGGTATACTACGATTTAAGCTAAAAAAAAATATAGACCTTTACGAGATCTTTTCCATTTGACCTAAATTCTGGCCAGATATTTCCAACATTTTCCTCAAGCTTCAATTTTCTGTGAACAAATAGCAATAACAATAATAATAATAATAAAAGGTTCAGAACATAACAGTGTGCAGGACCAAAATGTATCTTTTGATAAACAATAAAAGCACACGACTTTAGTACCTACATCAACATCTATAAAATCCATGCATGTGCACAAACACATTTTTCTAACAGAATTTTATACAACTGAAATGTCACATTATCATCTGTGTATGTCAAGTCACAAGTGCACAGTGTTTTTATTTTATAGTTACAGAAATACAATCAATGAAGTGCTTGATTTACGAGATTTTGTGGAAAAACTACAATTGCAATCAACTGTACACAAGAAAATAGATATATTGATATTTTTCCTAAATACAGAAAAAGTCCAGTCGAGAGAATAGCCACTGAGTCAACCAAAAATAATACGATACAAATCGAGAGATTAAAGGAGTGTCAACTTTCAAGAATTCATTCTCGTTTCTAAATTTGGGAATGATCTACGTTGAATAAATCTAGAGAGAGAAGAATCAGAAAGAGACAAAAATACTGAAATAAACCGACCTAAAAACATGAAAAATAAGTATTACATCACAGCAGATCTACCAGATTTGATAACATGGAAATGTACATACCCGTTGTCAACCAGCCAGTGCAACATTCCCGCAGTGATACCTTTGGTTACAGAAAAAACTGGAAAGAGACTGTCAGGTTGAACTGGACGGGGATCATATTTACCAAGCACTCCAGCAGAAGTATCAATAATAACCTTTCCGTCTTTGTAGGCACATACCTTAATAGAATCATAAAAGTATTTGATTAAAACTACAATTCAGTGAAAAGAAGCGACAGACAGTGGGAAGATATAGAGAGAGAGATAAACAAATATAAATATACTGAGTGAGAGAGAGAGAGAGAGAGAGAGGGGAATAAAAAGAGTCAATTAACAATGATCAACCAGATATCAAAAAAAGACTGATTATCTTATAAATGTAACTCGTATTAAAAGCTATCTGTACATCATTTGATACTACTCACTAGATAAATTTGTAAAGAATTTTCCAAAATATGCTAATGACAATGACACGAAGGAAAACTGATTAATTTTGTAATGCTCTATGAAACAACCACTCAAGTTGAATGTACAACAAAATTTTTCCCTGTTTGTAATAATAACACATCTTTTTTTCCCTTTTTTTTTTTGAGACAAGTAGTAGTAAATCTCTTATTATAAAATCCAACTGTGTGAACTTGTAATCTTATCGCACCTGGATTCCCATAATTTTGTCATTGTTTCCAAGCTCCAACAGGAGTTGCCTTAGCTTGGCCGCCAAATCAGAGTGAACAGGTGAATCATAGATCCATTGATCAGTGATCTTTGGTCCTCTTTCAATGTTTCTGACAAATTTCACGGCAGTTCAGTCAGAGATAAATTGAAAATGATAACAATAAACGTGAAAGAACAAGGTTCAGGATCAGGACAAACCCTTGCAACACAGATGCAGCAAATGGCCTCATAATGTCAAGATAAACTATGCGCACATTCATCGTTGAAGAAAGCCCTATTATCCATGTCAAAAGAACACTGTTAGGAAATAATATCTGTCCTTACTCAGTACTAATTGTACAAGTACACACCTCGAAGTAGATTAAGGACCCGTGAAAAAATCACAATGTCACCAGGAAAGGCATCAATCTGAAAAAAGATGATGTTACTAGACGTAACTTGATGAAAACAGAAAATGAATAAAGCAGAGGAAAACCTGTGAACAACAAGAGCTAGACATGAACTTACAGGATTGAAACGCTTAACCTCCTTTTGGTCGAGTTTCATCTTTTCCTGTATAATCTTCATGTTTTTGCTTCTTTGCTCAGACAACGATTTCACCGTTTCCTGTAAAGAAAAATACATGGATGAATAAATTAATAATAAACAAACGTATGGATGAAGAGAAGAACAAAAGGTAGGTAGGAAAAATATCAGGCAAGTCAATTCACAAAGTGAAGGGCATACTTACTAGAGATTCCTTTGCTGAAGTTGTCGCACGAAAGAATACAGTTATAACCTCCATCGCCTGTTCCGGAACGTCCAAGCGCAACTTAAGTCCCATTTCCGAGAAAGCAGACAAAAGAGCCACATGATCCCCCTGTAATAAAAGTAAACATAATTTTATTAATAAAAAAATGAAACAAGACTACGTCATAGAAAAGGAAAAACAGCAGCGAACTGGTCATTTGATTCCATCTCATAAGTACACAAGGATTGTTAATCATTTATGAAATTTCAGCAGTCACTACCAAATATCAAATCAGTTGGTTCCCGACTATAAACAGTAAATTTGGTTCCAGTTACTGTGTCCCAAGCTCCGAAAGGAAAGTGAAAAAAGCAGTAATAAGAAAGATGCAATGAGAAAAAGAACAATATCAATGTCTTCTGCCAAGAAACATACTCAAAGATTCAGAAACCCGAGGTCTACAATCAATAAACTCATCCATCAATCTTCTCGTCTAGAACAAAAAATAGCCCTTTTTTACTTTGAAATGTTAAATTTTGGACAAACCTCTGCAGATGCTAAAAACATCTTCGCCAGAGCTTGTTTGAAAGAATTAGACAGCTTTTTTGTGAGCCCAAAATCAAGTAAAATTGGGCGATGTGGAGGTTCCTTGCTCACAAGAAAATTTCCTGTATCAAAGAACCCAAGAAATTAGTTTAAAGAAGCACATTATTTTCAAGGATTGATAGAATTTCAATGTAAATAAATGTTCTGGACTCATAGTTTGATTCAATCAGACAAGAAATAGTTTGAACCAAAGAAAATTAAGTGAAAAAGAGAACGATACTTTACCAGGATGAGGGTCACCGTTGAAAAATCCATCAATATAGATTTGATGGGCATATGCCCGGGTGATTTCTTCAACAACCTTTTGTTTATTAACCCCATAAGCTTCCAGTGATTCAGAGTCATTCAAACGAATGCCATCCATATACTCTAAAATGAGGACTTTGTCTGTTGACTGTCATTGGAAATAACATAATTATTAATATCTCAAATTAAGGAAATGCAGCATATTACATCCAAGAAAGAGAAAGAACATAATCGATCCAGGTCATGGAGAGGTACCCTGCAAAATGATCGATACAATAAGAAACTGATGCTTCAGTTATTTAAAGAGGAACAAAACTAAATTAATAAAACCCAAAACATTGAGCCCATTTGCTGAGCAGACCTGCTGGTTACGTGCAGAACAAATAATTTTTGGGTCAAATGCATCAAAGTAATTGTTGAAATCACTTGTTAAGAAAGCGTTTTTGTTAAACGACTTAAGCTCATATCAAATAGACGCTAATGATGTATGTATGATACCAGTAGTCAGGACAATACATACTAACACTATCCCTCATGTGTAGGCCAACTACTGACTGAGAATAAATGTTTTGGGCGTACATAACAAAAGAAATTGCTGAGACAGGTTAACCAACATAAGTAGATAACCAAGTCTCCAATTCCATGTTCAGGAACCCTTATAAAAGCTTATGCCAATACTTGCTATTAGAACTGTAGATATTGCCCGCTTTGCTCATGTAACAAAATGATTGTTCTCTCTCTCTCTCTCTCTCTCTCTCTCTCTCTCTCTCTCTCTTTCTCTCTCTAAAAGCCAAGAAAACTGGATTAAACATTTCTTTTCTAAGTTCCAGCTCAATTGCAATCTTGCTTGCAACTCCTATGGTATTATAAGGTAAGGCAGATAGTACCTGAATAACCTCTGGAATCAAAACATCCACCTTATTTGCGTTCAGGTTATCATCACATTTAGTTTTGCACCCAAGATTTTTAGACACTGTTCTAGTATTCTCTACAAAAACAAAAAAAAAAATGTATAAAGGGATTAATGCTGCAAGTTGCAAGCAAGCCAGGACAGTGTAGTCAAATTAAGCATATTTGATACATAAGTCTAAAAAATAAAATAAAATAAAATAAAATGAAATAGAAGCCAGAATGAATCAGTGAAGATTTTAAAAAACCTTCTCTAGCATTCTTTAATAAAAAACTACACAACAGTGTAAATAATGTACCGTAGCAAACAAGTTGAAAGCGACTATAGCCAAATTAGGCCTATTTAATTCATAAGGTTAAATGAGATGAAATTGAGAACAGAACTGACAAATAAGATTTTGGGTTACACGACAACATATGCACTTATAGCTAATTATAAAAAGTGTGGCTGATCTGCAAATCTGAACTGCACACGGATAGAATCGAAAAAATCCACATTCCAAACAAATTTATATACCTCAACCAAATGCATCCTAAAGCTGTGGCATATTCACATGTGCATCGGTATGGAACAACTTCTTTTATCTGATTATAAGGACTACAAAAATGTCTTGATAATCAAGTCAAACAGAGAAGAGCATACCAGCTTCATGATTGAAGTCGAGTTCTTTGGGAGCTTCTCTGCACCATTCATCTATCATAGGATTAAAGTCATATTGAGGCTCAGCCCACGCTATCCAGTCAACTATTGACTTCGCATTCTTCAAGTCCTGTACAATGACCCAAATGCGAGCAACAGGTGATCACCAAAACAATCTTTAAGCCAAACAAAATATAGAGCCCTAAAGTAGCTTTTCTCATCCTAATAACCATAAAGCCAAGCAAGCCGACCTCTAATATAATAGCCTTGACACCGTCATGTTGAACTTTAACAACCACCTCCTGACCATTCAACAGAGTCGCACGATGCACTTGTGCTATCTACATAAACATGAATTAGCAATCAGTAAGTTCAGAACGGCCTACTAAAATTCCAGGAAAAAGAACAAACGAGTGGTGCCCTAAACTAAATGCTCATATCTTTTGGTCTGCTGCTACAGCCTAAGGATCTTACTGATGCAGTTGCTAAAGGCACTTTCACAAATTCTGAGAACAGCTCATCCATTGATTTTCCCAACTCTTTCTTTATAGTCCGACAAACCTGTCCAAACAAATATATCAATGAAGTGAATCGAGTACCATGAGATGATATAACATATGTCGGAACATACACACATATAGGATCACCCTGATGCAAAAGTCCAGAAAAAGCAGCCTACAACAACTGTGCTCGACAGTTTGTAATGACTACGAGAAAAGTTGATACTGGAACATGCATATCAATACAAAATTTTAGTAGTAAATCATTGACTCACAGGGAACCATCTCCCCAACAAAATTTAAAATGCCAACAACAAAATATTGGACAACAATTGACCCATATGAAATCAAAAAGAAAAGAAAAATAAATTCTAAACAGCAAGATTCATCAAACAAAGCAAGAAAACAGATTCCCTAGGAGAACATACAAGCCAGAAAGTACAATCCTCAGTTGATCAATAGAGGGACTGCAGACACTATATATAATTGGCAAAATCATATGAATATCACTATATTAGGTCCATTTACAAAGCTTGGATACTAGAGAGGATAACCTCTTCATAAGGACGTGGAGGAAGAGAGTCCTGTAACTGCTTGAGAAGATTGATATAAGCCCCAGGAAGCACATCAGCACGTGTAGATAAATACTGCCCAAGCTTTACCCACAAACCTTCCAACTCTACTATCAAATTGAGGACACGTCTAGCATTCCGCTCATGAGCTTTTTCCCATAAAGCAGCCCTTTTAGATGTTCTGGTCCATTTCTCTCTTTGTTGTAAAGCCTTTTAGAATAAACAAAAGCAAAGAAGAAATGAGGTGTAATAGTCTTCTATTTATAAGAGTGATGAAAGAGAACCAATCCCAGGAACTTACTTTGTAATCAAAGTAAACTATCAAAGCCACGGTGAACACTTTCATGCGTCTTCTGTAGATGTTTCCCCACCCCATCACAACAGGCTAGCAAGAAAATGGACGGTGCAAAGACTGCAGAGAAGAAGATGCAAAAAATCATGCATAACGAGTTAATTAAAAGAAAATTTATATCATATTCATACAGGGATGTTTTGTAATGCTTTAAAAACCTTCAGTTTATTCTCTCTCCGGGTTTTTTTTTTTTTTTTTCTTTAGCATTAACTAGTGTTCCAGGTGCAGCGGAATCAGGTTCTTGAGGAAACAAGAAAAACTAGAGAGAAAACGTGATAAACTTATGAAAATATTATTGATTGGATTAACAGCTAATTACAATATAATACTTAAGTCTCGCGTATAGACGTCGGCAAGCGAAGGAAACAAGAGAAATTGGGTCGCTAGTAAACACGTAACTTAGGGAAATTGGCAACTAAAACTTCCCTACACATTTAAAGGCCGTTTCTTGACAACTGATCTATATTTACAAAGACAAGCTTCCCAAAAACTCTTAGAAACGTTGACCTGAGTCTTCCTCTAAAACATAAATACCCATCACAAAAGAAAAGGGAAATGAAGAGAACAAAAGAGAAAAATGTACACTAAATTACACAAATTGATCACAGAATTGCTCAAATTTACGAACTTTATACCTCTAAGCCGATGATTAAGCTATGATTATGACTAAAATCACTTCTCGTAATCCAATAATCAAATTACTCAGCAAATGACCAGAAGATTCAGCTCTCCACGTTCATCTACTCATGAATAACATGGAATGAAATTCAAGTACCTCATAAAATTTATCCAAGCTCAAAAGAATTCCTCAATTTGACGTAATATTCATCAGATTAACGCATGTAAGGGACCACAATAAATGAATTTAAAGAATTTAATCAAGATACTAGCAGAAATTAGAGGAAGAAAACATAATTCAGGAAAAATTAAAGGAGAAATTCCAAACCTCAAGTCTTTCGGAGGAGGGAGAGAGAGAAGGAGAGACCGAGAGAAGAAAAGAATCTTATAGAAATGAACGAAGGTGGCTGCACCTTCCTGAAACGATCGGACGCTGGTGTCGTTTTTCTTCTAGAAGAAATAGACTATAAAAAACAAAAACAAAAAACAAAAAAAAAAAAAACTAGTCGTCTTTCGCCGTTTGGTTTGGGTCTGGCTGCCTAGCCTTCTGAAATGCAAAGAACATTGTTCTTGAAAAGAAAAACACCCTCTCCAAAAAAGAAAAGAAAAATATTTGAGCATAATGGAGCTTTTGGGTTTTTTTTCTTTTTCCCTTTTTTTCTTTTGTATTTTTTGGTTTTTTTTTTAATGGATGGAGAAGACGAGACGTTGCACTTTGGGTGGTGGAGGGAAAATATGAGGCGCTCAAAGCCTTTCAGCTTACCTACCACTATTTTCCAAATTTTTTAATTCCAAAACCCCCCACCAGGTCAAACATATGAAACTAAAGTGAGATTTCCCTTTGATGGTTTTTTTTTTTTTTTTAAGTCCTGTTTTGACTTTTCCACCAAAAAAAGAAAGTCCTGTTCTAAACTTTTTTTTTTAATTCATATATATATGATACATACATGTATTTTAAAATATAAAAGGCGATTTTATTTTAGAGACACGGCTCCTAGAAATAATTGATTTCACCTCTAAATCAACTAAAACGCTCAAAAAAATTAATGTGCATTAAGCTGCACAAATGCAGACCTAAAGGGGTGCACTAAAAATATCGAGAACAATTCTAAAATCAATGAAAATATGTAATCAACTGATGATAAGAATCCCATAACACTAAGACCACACGGAATAAAAAGGCCATGAAACAAATTAAACGGACGGAAAAGAATATTTAAACATAATTAACGCATAAACAAAACAGGGTAAAAACTACAATTATTACAAACCCAAGTCGAACTAAACATACTTACCAAAAAAATCACAAACAATAACAACATAGCTTCAAGTTGAGAGATGATAATCAACACCGAAAACAACAATAAAATGTCGGGTATATTATCTAAAATAAATTATTTTTTTGTGACAAATTATCAAGTTTTAATAAATTCCTAGACTTACTTTGTTAAATCATTAACAGTTGAATTAATCATGAATTTATTGTGATATGCTAAATTTCTCATGTCAAATGTTTATTTAAAGATTGATTAAGCTAACTAAATAAATCATTAATTCACGCATAATGAATTAACTCGAGGAAACAATGGTAACTTGGCTTTTATTGTTAGGTCATTATTTGTAAGATCACCTTGGTTAAGACCCCCTTTAACTACTTTCCTGAAAAGTTTCAATAATTGTCCATCAAGACAAGGAAAGGAATATCAATTTTGAGATGCTTCAATTTGGTGTTGTGACCGGTTCTAGTTAGTAGGTCTTCATTTTTAGGATAGGTATAAATGCGAAAAGAACTTAGAGGGTGGACATGGAGAAACTACGCACTAGCTAGATAAGATAAGGATCTTTGAGGCAATAGTTAGTTGAGGCAATAATTAAATATTTATTTTCCAACTATCTCGAGATGCTTGGTGTAGAAGGGTGTTGCCTAGCAAGGAGATAGTATAATCACTTGTTTTGTAGTTTGCTAATAGTTTATAATTTATTTAGTGATTTATTTTGCTAAATCGTGGATTTATTAAGTGATAATTTATTTATTTTGTTAGGACATAAGGTCAAAGTCTCAAAAGGTTAACTAATTTGAAAGAAGTAGTCCAAGTCCTTGTAAAACCATGATCACCTCATTTCTAGACAATGTAGGACTTTTTACATTTCTAACAATCCCTCCCTCGAACAAGGCCCACAAGGTTCACTTGGCGCTTCCTTAAGCGAATACCTTTTCTATCTATATTACCTTACACTAGGGAGATCACACGTCATCAAGATAATCCATCTACCGCATCAAGTCACTACATTACCATGGATCTTCACTATCTTGTAGGCTTTTTCCATAAAATTTCCATACTTTGCAAACCAACGAGGGTGACCCAACACCTTCGTATTTTTCAATCCAGCTAATAATATAGGGATCTTTCTTCGAGTCCTTTGGGGCTCAGCTTTGATACCACGTGTGTGACACCCATAGAGATGGAGCGAGGGGGCAAGGGGGCCATGGCCCCCCTAAATTTTTGCAAGTTTTTTTCTTTAGTTTAACTTTTTTTTTTCTTTAATATAGTTTTTTTAATAATAATAAGATTTTTTTAAAAAAATTAATAATATCATGAATGGAACTACAATATAATCACATTTCATTGTGATACTGGACGAGCCTGTCTATTTCAGCCCAATCTAATATCCAACACAGTACGTAGCATAGTGTCCTACATTGTCTATAAATTTATCATTGTGCATCAAAGCTTAGATTTGTTAAGCTCCCTCTCTCTCTAAAATTCTCCATGTTCTTTAGAATTCTCTCTCTCTCTAAAATTTGAAGCTTGTTCTTAATTTTCCAGATCTTCTCTGTTTTTTCTTGTAAATTTGAATCTCATCTACAACGCCTCAACCATCTTCAAATTTTAGTAAACTATCCTCAAATCTTACAATTTTGTTCTTTATTTCTTTATTTCTTTATTTCTTTCTTTCTTTCTTGTTTCTTTTTCTTTGTTTTTCATTGATCCAAAGTACCATCACATGAGAAAATACTTCCCATCACTTTCCTAAAAAGTTCTCAAGTAGAAATACAAGTCTAAAGTCACTCGATTGTAGATTTTCATGCATTTTGGAATCCCTAGTGACGTGAGGATGCCAATTGAAGGAAAAATTCATCCAAGTGACTTCAATCAAATGGTCGACCTTCTAGGTATGGGTACTACTCATAGTGCGATAAGAAAAAAAACTCGTGTCATCGACTTTAGATGTCACAAATGTGGGTGACAGACTTATGAAGGTAAGTATTGTTCGCTGGATTTGTGTCAGTAAATAGGGAGGACAAAATCCATGTCTGCAAAGATAGCCATTCTAAAGAGAACTTGGATAACCTAAACATGCTTCTCTTTAGAACCAATTAAGTAGATACATCTAAGGTGCAATTTCTAATCTCCGACCAAAATTCTATGCAAAAAGACAACGCTTCAGGATTTTGGCATTTAAAGACTTTATTTGTCAATTTGTAAGAAAATTAGATGGGAAGTAAATTCTTAATCCATAGAGGTCATTTGAGTGTTTCTACAAGAAAATATATTTTTTGCATTGAATTTTTATTCGTTGTTAGATTGTCATAGTATGTGTTAAACAATAAATGTTTGTTTTTATTTTATCATTACAGTAGTTGTTATATATTTGCCTTTTTTATTGAAAAATATTACCTTGTCAGATACATCACGTGTTTATTTCTGTTGTTAGTTTAAAATTTTTAGATCCTAAATGATTTTTCTAGATTCATTCTGTTTTTGTCAAAAAGTTTACAATATGTTATATGTTTTTTATTAACTTTTCTAGATTCGTATTGTTTTTGTTAAAAAGTTATAGAATGTCATTTGTCTTTTACTAACTTTTTTCTAGATTTGTATTTAATTCATCAAAAAGTGTACAGTTACATATGTCGGGTTTTGTTTGTTTGTAAATTATCAAAAGTTATATAATTAGAGTCTCATTTGTCAAAAGTCAATCTGATTGTGTGTTTATTTTTCAAAATTTGAATTGATTTGGTCTGACATTTTCTAACATGTATAGTACCTACCTATCATAAGTTCTTAGTCCTTTTCCATTTCCATTTTCTCTAAGAACTGATTTGAGACTCAAATTTTAGGCACAGGAGACTTAAACAAAAATAAAAAAAAAACAAATAGGAAAACAAGAGTCAGTTTGATTTAGAAACCAAACATGTCTTCCTCTTATTCATCTAGGAAAATCGAAATTATTTGTCTCTCCTATGGTTCTAGTCCTGGTAAAAATAGAGTCTACTTAGAAACCACGGAACACTTAGGACAAGTCTTAGCAAGTAGAAAACCTAACCTGATTTATAGGGAGGTAGCTTAGGGTTAATGGGGAATGTAGCAACAACATTACATTCTAGCGGTAGCTATATCGTAGTGATTATGCCTCATTTCTTAGCTAAAGAGAACCTCTATAGGAAAACTGTGGTTAAGATGAGAGAGTTTTGGACATCTCTAAGTGTCTTGAATAGGGTGTTTGGCTAGTGGTGAGAACCATTTAACTGTAGCATGTGAGAGCTTTACACTATAGCAACTTTTTCTTTTTACTGTAGATGTGAGAGTTTTATACTATTCATAATTGAGTTTATGGTGTGAACCACCCTTAGCCAAACACCCTTGAAAACATGATCTATAACTTTGTTGCTTTCAGTGCATTACTTGATGGTTTAGGCACCCTTGAAAAGTTATTAATAGTAGCTGGTAGGAGTTTGTTGGGCATTCACTCCAAATCCGTAGGTTTTTTGGATGTAAATGATTTTTATGATGGCCTTTTAAAATTTTTAGATTATGTTGCAGAATAATACTTTATTGTAAAGTTAAGGAGACAAATCTTTGACCACTTCAACAGCTAAAGACCTGTTTGACAAAATGTAATTCATTCATTTGAAGTCCGACACTGTAACATCCAAGCTTGATTGGAAGAAAAAAAGTAGAAAGCGACCATTAGATTTGAACCTCCATTTGTAATCTTTTAGTTTTATCTACAGTATATCCGTCTATATTTTTTGTGTCTTGAATAATCGCTCTCCTTCTCATCTCGTATTTTTTTGTGGCATGCTATTGTTAAAATGTTTAGATTCAATGACTCTGGTGTCAAGACGGCTGATATTACAAAGTAACTAATACTCTCGAAACACATCTCATTTAAGGTCTGATCTTTTTTTTATCAATGCTTCTGTAATCTCTATGTATATATAGTTAAGATAGCTATTTATACAGAGTATTTTGTACTCTTGAAACGTATCTATATCATGTCTGTAAATTCTCTATGTATTATTTTAGTAGGCGTTTTAATATAAATACATGTGTTGTTTATTTTATTATTATTATTCTTACGTAATATAATACCTCTAATCTAATTATAAACCATGATTCAAAAATAATAAAGGACTGAAAAATGACACAAGCATATGCAGTTCTCTTGATATATATTAGAATAATCTTGATTAAAAAAATACTCAGCCCCCTAACTCAAAATTTCAGCTCCGTCACTGGACACCCACCATCTTAATCAGGAAATTTATTTAGAAGTACATGCCTGGTAAAGTTGGTAAATGCTATCTATGTTTAAACATGTAATTATAAAGAAAATGAATGTTTATATATATCTATATATATATATATATATATCATATAATTGGTCAAAAATTACAAATTGTAGCATTTACATTATTTACAATAAAAAAGAAAAGATGTCTCATCCTAATCAAACTCCAAAACTGCTACTTATATATAACAAAAGTATCAGCTTTTATAATATGACTATTCTCATTAGCAGCATATGAACATCCATTTAGCCATTAACAGCTCAACAACTCCTATTCTTGCATATCAACTTGTGTGTCACAAGAAACTAAATGAGTTATTGCTCAATAAATAGAATCTATTATATAAAATTACAACTATTGTAACTATGCACAAAAGTACACAATTTCTTATTATATCTACTTTCTTTTTACATAAACAATTTTAGTTAAATCCGTCCTTAGGCCCCAATCTAGTGTAAAACACAACTTAGTACTCGGTAGCTCGTGAGTTTCACAAAACCTGCTCTTTTCAATTGACTTCCAATCAATGTGGCTACACACTTTTTCAAAAACCAATGCCTCAAAGGTTTGTTGCTACAATGTTTTGGGTCCACCAGTCCCTCCAGCATCCCTTGCTTACCTAGGTATTAAGCCATGTTCTAAACTTCATCTTAAGACATAACATAAGGGATGCAATAGATTTTTTTTTTTCATAAACATGTTCATGAAACAACCATAATCACATAAAATATTCAACAATTTCATATACAAAATACTCTTCACACATATATTATTGTTTCTTGTGAAGTTTAAAAATAATATTTTACTTACTTGAAATCCAAGAAGACTCAAAAAAAAGGGTGAAGAATGATCCTTCTTGGTAAACTTTATGTTCCACAAACCTGCCATGTCTATACTGTAGCCATACAAGCATAAGAAAACCATTTTCACAATCATACATGTACAAACTTGCAATGATTCTATTGACATGCAAAAAAATAAAAAATTCATAAACCTTAAAATATAAACTCATTAGTCATAAGAATTTGCAAAGTAACAATAAACATATTAAGGAATCTCCTTGCAAAATTTCATATCATTTGAGATAAATTTGTCGAGGTTCACAAATAAGCAAAATAAGCTCACTGCTAACAAAATTCCAAGAGCAGGACTAGATTTTGTAAAATTCATTAAAAATTCATCTCTCAATGTTTTTGCCCAAAATTTTGATATAAAATAACACTATTTTTCCATTATCATGCCTCAAAATTTTAGCCTTAAACTTAATGTATTCAAAGAGATATTAAACTCGTAATCAAGTTTGTTCACACAGTCTTTTTAGAAATTTCAGCCAAACATTTCATCATAACATAATGATTGCACTTATCAAAACTCATACAAATAGAGTAAATCTTAAAATAAACACCATTCAATCATGTTTAGATCAAACCAAAGCAAGAGAAATAGAAATACTTAATTACATTTAATTGAACCTTTACTCATATTACATAACCAAAACATGTTTACTCCTATAGAATTCATCTCAAACCAGCTCATAAGCATACAATCCATTAAAACCCCATCCAAGAAGCATGAAAAATACTCTTCTTATTTAAGAAAAAATGTCTTACCTTTGCTGTCATACAAACTGACCTCTCAAATTTGGTCAAATTTGGGTTCAAACTTCAAATTTTTTCTTATGAAAAACCATGATTTTCTAGGTAGTTTATCATTGCCCAAACCCTCACTTGTATGGCTTTGTGTTTGAAGAGATGAGAAGAAGCTAGAGAAAAGAGTTTATTTTGGTGATAAGCTAGAGAAAAGAGTTTATTTTGGTGATAAGCTACTAACAAATTGAATTTTAGAGAGAATGTTCAGTGGGCAACTATCTGAGTGACAAGTAAGGAAAGGTTCTAGCACCCTCTTAGCCTT
Organism: Artocarpus hirsutus; assembly: GCA_946598075.1. NCBI lineage: Eukaryota > Viridiplantae > Streptophyta > Magnoliopsida > Rosales > Moraceae > Artocarpus > Artocarpus hirsutus. The sequence goes on along the minus strand of CAMOHE010045458.1, from coordinate 10,132 downwards.
ATAAGTATGAAAACAATTACATTAACACAATAAAATCTTACTTTTAACAATTTACTAATAACCCTACTAACAATACTTATTCACGTATGTATCCTTATTATCAATTTAAGAAATTATCAAATAACTCTAATACTTTCATAAGGTCATCCAAGAAAATATCACATTCTAAATTTGACAATTATTAAAATACCTAATTAAATTAAACCATAATAAATTATCCAACGGATAATTAATAAATTCATATCATTTTTAATTACTCATAGCATATCACTTCTCCTCAAGTAGGTAGTCTAGCTCCTCACTGTATAAAGACGATTGAAATATCAATAGCTTTCATAAAAACTTTATATAATTCAAAATAAGAAAACACTAATATCATGATGAAATAATAAAATGCACCATATACTATGTAAATTTACTATGAACAATGCTTATGATAACTGAATACATTAGTGTGAATGTTGGGCATTACAATTCTCCATTCTTTGCTAAATTTCGTCCTCAAAAATTAAAGTACCAAATAAATTAGGATACTTGCTCCACATCTCTTCTTTTCTTTCTCATGTGGGTTCCTCAACCGAATGACTTTTTCATATTACTTTAACCAATGAAGTTTTCTTTATTCTCAACTTTTTCTATGTTCTATCGAGGATTTTCATCGGCTATTCTTCATATTCCAATTATAGTGGTTCATATTTTAATACAAGCAAGGGATTCGAAATATACTTTTTTAACATGGACACATAGAAAACATTATACACATTGGCCAATGTAAGAAGTAGAGCTAATTTCTAGTCCACATCTCCTATTCTCTCTAAAATTTGAAAAGGCCCTATAAATCTTGGACTGAGTTTTCCCTTCTTCCCAAATCTCATCATACCCTTAGTTGGAGCTATCTTTATGAACACATGAACTGCAATAAAAAAACCCTAAATTTTTTCTTCTTTTATCTGCATAGCATTTCTGTCTACTTTGTGTTATTTTTATTCTTTGGCATTTCTTCTACTTTCTCAGATGTTCTTTGTACTAACTCTAGGCCCAATAGTTTTCTTTCTCCAACTTCATCCCAATGAACTAAGGAACTACATTTCCTTCTATATAATGCTTCATAGGAAGCTATTCCAATCGTTGTTTGATAACGATTATTGTAAGTAAGTTCTCCTAAAAGAAGATATTTGTCTCAACTGTTGGAAAACGAGTAAGCAATGGAATTTTTTTCTTTTAATAAAAATCTTTTCGTAAAAAAAAGTTAGACATGTTATATATGATAAATTAATAATAGATCTTTGTACCTTTTGTAGACTGAAAACTATACGTCTAACTGAAACAAAATAAACAAAACTGCTACATAAGAATTGCTACTAGAAAAGCCTCAATCAACTGGTTTTTTTTGCTATTCTTTTTCCATAATTGAAATGCTAAATTGTTTAGCCTTTCTTCAGATAACATCTCCTTCCAACTACAAGGGAAAACCAAGAATTAAAGTTCTAAATTTTAAACAATAATTCTATGGGGTTGCAAAGTTTTTCTCTCTAAAAAACTCTTTCTAAATGTCTCAAGTGATCTAAATGACTGCAGGAACACGTTGCCTATATATAGTGATTGGTAGGACACTCATTCTTATCAGATTCGACTTTAAAATTTGAGTCTAGATCATATCTCGTCACAAAAATGTGTCAACCTCATATTGCTAATCTGGCAAGGACGGTCGACTGCCCTACACTAGGGGCGATCAACCGTGATGTTGTGCCTAACTCCTACCACCCATATTTAGCTTTCAAGGAGTTATTCGATCCACTCATTTTGAACTGATTGGATAATTACCACTTTATTTTACCTGGGTAGTTTTTATAGAGCTTCAATTTTAATTCAAATAACCTAACACAGAAGTTATCTAATTAAAACAGTCATATATAGATAATCTCAAATCAAAGAATTCAACTTATTTATTTTCAATTAATTCATAAATTGATTCAACCAATAAACTAACACGAATTATTAAATCCAATTAATCAAATTTAAGCTAATCTAAGAATTAACATAAGTTTTCAATTTGTTGAAAAAAACACGCCGTATCATTACAGGAAAATATGCAAGCTAGCAAAGGAGACCCGATAGACATATATAGATCAAGCTCTTATAATTATAAAATAATATTTATCAAATACGTACATTTTATAATTATTAACTCTAAAGTTATTCTACTAAAAGCTTAGAGTTGTACTCTCGAACTATATATAAATTACGAAACTTTAATAAGTCTTTTGTCTATGACATATCATCATGTGCAACCCTATAGGATATCCATAACTTTAATAAGTCTTTTGTCTATGACATATCATCATGTGCAACCCTATAGGATATCCATAATTAGCTTATGGATACATTCTGTTTTATCTTCCTGATTATATTTATCTCATATTCTATCATCTCACCCTTGGAATACTTACTATTCATAATCAATACAAATAATTATCCAAATAGTTGAGCGCTCTAATTTCTGATTACAGGATAATACCTATAAGAGAATATCATTAGCTCTACAAAAAAGCTATTGGATTCTATACTTATGAATAACTAGTCTGTGTCATTCAAGAGTCACGTCTCCAACGTGTCGGTTTGCATACTTTAATTAATTCAGGATATCACCTTTTGGTATATCAAAAGGCACAAGTCAAGAATACAAACCCATTAACCTATTTCAAGATTAAGATGTAACATATATAATTGTTTAAAGTGAATTGATTTATTTAAACAGAATTATTAATCAAATTGATTCATTTTTAGTTTTAATCCAATATATCATCACCAATGACTATATACTAATGTCTCTACTCATGGAGTCCCACTCTGATGATAAAGACAAGTTATCTTCTATTAGGGATACAAACAACATAACAATCTTAACATGAATAAAACACTCAACTTTATTCCCTCGATTGCTGACCTTTTATATTTAGACTATCACCTGAAGATTCATGTCTTTTGTATAATATACCCATCATATGCATGATCTTAAAAGTTTAGATTATCAATCTCAAACTTTTTTTTGCTTATCATGCATTTAACATAAATGAACATATAGAGCACAATATTGATATATGACATAAATAGTAATTCTTTGTTGATTATATATCTTAAAAATAATTACATCGTTTAATCCTTAAGGTTCCTAGTCTTATACTAACTCCCATGCAAAGCTAGCACACATACTCTTAACATATCCTCCGTCTAAATTGCTTTCTCTGATTGGCCATCACTTTGAAGGTGAAATGTTATACTAAATACAAGCTTTGTTCCCACGGCACTATGCGAAATTTTCCAAAATATGGATGTAATTTTAGGATCTCTATCAAAGACTATGGAAACTAGAACTCCATGCATCCCTAACAATCTCTTTAATATACTTCTAGAAATACTAATCTATATTATTATAGATAGATTTTACTAAGAGGAAATGAGCTGATTTGGTTAGCCTATTTATTGGGTCGTACTTGAAAAAATATGTAAAATGTAGCTGAATAGGATTTTAAATTTTTTCTCATACTTTCATGATTCTTCCCCTGAGTTATATATCATAATTGACTAAAAGACAAAATTACAGGTTTGTCAATAGCTTTGGATGATCAAGTGTTCCAAAAACTTTGGATCTTTCTTGTTATTCTCTTCCTTCTGGATCATTTAGTGTGTGGGCACTTTTGAGATCTCTTAGATTATTCTAAGTTTTCTCGATAGAGATTATTTAAGACTTTAAAGGATAAAGTAATGAAGAACACAAGATAGAGGCCAAAGAAAAGTCTACTAAAAATATAACCTCCAAGGTTGATTCATAGATACACTTACAAAAGTTAGTTGAAGAAGAATCCCACTAGGATTACACAGAAAATCACGCCTACCCTAGGGTTATTGGGCTTGATTTTCAGTCCTCCAACAACAGAGTGACACATGTCACAACTACCTTCAACTATGTGATCCTGTATCTATCAAGTATCTGACTGAGATCTGATTTTGGTTTAAACAAGGATATTATTTATTTTAAAATAAATATTTTCATGATTTTCTTAATTATTAATAATAACTCATAAAATAAATCACATAAAGATCATGTGATAAATTTAAATCTCACATCATAGAGTTGGCACCACATGTACTCCTAAAGTATAGTATGTGGCACCACACGCATTCCAGGTGGACTACTATGTAAAATTACAACTCTATCCCTACAAACTAGAAATAATCCAAAAAAATTCTATTGACCCACCTAAAAGAATATCATGGAGTTAGCAATGGGACTCAATAGACATATATAATTTAAGCTATAATAATTATTTATAATTTAATTATTTCATGATTAAATTAAGGGTTAATTACAAAAATTCCCTGTAAATTATATATTACTTTGTCCTCTAAACTTTAAAATGTAAGATTTGTTCCCTTTGAAGAATGAACTATTAACAAAAATGGTCATTTTGTTAGAATTTTAATGGCAAATTGACAAACAATTTTAAAACTAGGGGTATTATGATAATCCTAATTATAAAAATAACAAAAAATTAAAACTATAACAAAAATAGTCTTTATTGATGATTAAATAATAAAAAAATAATAAAAAACATGCTACTATTTGGATATCTCTTTTTTCGATATACCAAATTTCTTTTATATTTTATTAACTTTTTTTCACACTCAAAAAGTATTTTAAAATTTTCAAAGTTATAAATACCAATAAAAACTTCAGAAATATGAAATAACTTTTATTAATACTATCAGAGATTTTTCTCTTTGAAAATGTGTTCTATTTTTTGTTATATTGTATATGTTTGTGTTATAATATTTTCATTTCACTAATATATATAACCTTTAAAATTTCAAAATACTTTTGAGTGTGAAAAAACTAATAAAATTTTGAAGAAAATTTTGGTATATCAAAAAAGAAAGATTCCGATGGTATAATTGTTTTAATTGATTTTTTTTGTTTTAATCATTAATAATGACTATTATTATTATAGTTTTAATTTTTATAATTATTTTATAACTAAAATTACTAAAATACTCCTAACTTTATAATCATTAGTCAATTTGGGGGGCAAAGTGCTACAAAAACTATAATTCAAGAGAAATTTTTGTAATCAATAATAATTATTAACTCCAGTTTGAGCCATTATCAGAAATTGAAGTTGCCCTCTTAAATTATATATATAATAGTTATATAGAATCTTAACTTTGATTATTGATAATAAGGCCATCCATTAGTATAATCATTTACCATGTGATAATATCCTTCACAATAATATTCATAATTAGAGTTGGGTTGTAGTCTTTCGTGTAACCTCTCTAATTACTTCTTTATCTATGAGTTCTGTTAATTTTTTAATGAGCAACCTATTTATGAACAAATAAAAAATGATGATTTGGGTAATGTTTGATATCCCATATTAAATAGCAAGTACTCTTTACCCAAGTTCCTAAATTAATACTTATGGAATATTATCTTATCATTTTATTTAGTAGGAGTTATGGATTTCATATATATGAATAGTATTCCTAGCTACTTATAATACTATGACTCTAATATACCTTTTTGATTGTGTATCTACAGATCTCACCTATTAATACTCAAAAGATATAATACATAAATGTGAGTCTAGTAATCACCTCAAAATTAATGTATAATCCATTAAATGATCAAAATGATAGAGTTACAATTTCTTGTTATGGAATTACATAAGAACTTGGTCCAAGTTTAATGTGTTCTAAACATATTGATGTCCCCATCTAGTAATCATCACATTACAACAATCCAGATAAGATTATTCAACCAAATTAGGAATAGACGACATCATAATTTTAAGGAAGATAAAGTGCCCATCTTTTTTTGTTGACTGTAAACCAAAGTTTATATTAAGTACATATAATTATATCCTCTGTATCACTTCATATTTATGATTATGGTCTTTTATAACTATTGGAACCTTTATGATATTTGCAAATATATATATTATCAAGATATACATATAAGAGAATAAATGAAATTTATTTTATTAATTATGTTACATCTTATAATGTCCTTGTGGCATTTACACTATGTTATAAAAACACTATCTCCAATACTATCCATAATCACCCATATAAAGTTAAGCCCTTTTTGAGTTCTAGGCAATCCAAGTGCAACGTCCGTTGTAATGTGCTTTCATTTCCACTTAGGAATTGGAAAAGGTTTTAATAACCCTAGAGGTTTTTGATGTTCAACCTTAACTTACTAACAAGTTAGACATTGACCTGCAAAACTTTGCCACCTTCTTTTTCATTTTAGACTACCAATAATGCTGCTTCAAGTTTCTATATATCTTCGTGCTACCTGGATGTACTAAGTACACATAGCCTTCTTCTATCTCTTATAACTCTATCCTCTGCAATTGAGAAATCAACTTTCTTTTTTGCTTCAATTTCTTTTCGTAATTTATTAAGAAAAGTATCCACTTGTTGACCCTTCTTAATTCTGTCTTGGAGAACTGGTTGTAATGTCAAGTTGGACAACCTTACTTTTTGCCCCTTAGGAATTATTTCAATCTCCAATCTTTACAAATCCATCTATATTGGCTTTTGAATAATCTGGAGAATTGAAACTGATTTTCTACTTAAGGCATCAGCAACCATATTTGCTTTTCCAGGATGATAGTTGATTACACAATCATAATCTTTCACTAGCTCTAACCATCTACATTGTTGCATATTCAACTCTTTTTACGTGAAGAAGTACTCTGAATTTTGATTATCTGTGTAAATTTCACACTTTTCACCATACAAGCAGTCTCTAGATTTTCAAGGCAAAAACTACTACAGCAAGTTCCAAATCATGGGCTAGATAATTCTTTTCTACTCTTTCAATTGCCTAGAAGCATATGCAATAACCTTCCCATTTTGCATCAATATACATCCTAAACCATACTTGGAAGCACCACTATATACAACAAATCTACCAATTCCAATTGGTATGGCAAGCAATAGAGCTATATTTAGCCTCTTTTTTAGTTCTTAAAAAATTCTTTCACAAGCATCATTTCGTTAAATTTTCACATTTTTCTTGTCAATGACGTCAATGGAGTGGCTATTTTTGGCAAATCCCTCAACAAAAGCAGCTAATAATATTTTGTCAATCCCAAAACTCTGAACCTCGTAAACATTTGTTGATGTTGGCCAGTTCTTCGCAACCTCTACTTTTCTCAAATCAAGTGAAATTCCATTCTTGAACACCACATGCCCCAAGGAATGCCACTTGTTCAAGCTAAAATTTACATTTCTTAAAAATTTGGCACGCAACTAATTTTCTTAAAGAATCTATAGCATGATTCTTAAGTGCTATTCATGTTCTTCTTTACTCATTGAGTAAACCAAGATATCATCAATATACTAGAACAAATCGATCAAGAAAATTCTAGAACACACGTTTCAATAGATCCATAAAAGCTATTAGAACATTGGTTAAATCAAAAGGCATCACTAAGAATTTATAATGCTCATACCTTGTTTTGAATGCATTTTTTTAATGATATCCAAACATTACTGCCAAACATTACTACCAACATCAATTCAATTCCTATGCTAAATGGTAGCAACTTCAAATCATGGTAAGAGAACCTCCTTATATTTCTCGAAGTCATGGATCTCAACTTTGTATTAAGGGTGCCTTCTTTTGCACCTCTTACAGATAAGAGTTCCTCTGATGAAAAGAAGGACATAGAAAGATAGGAGAAGTCAAATCACATGTGTATGATGATCATTAAGAAGGCCATTCCGAAAGCATTCGAGGGCACTATATTGGAAATGATAAAGACAATTAGAGAGTTCCTTTAGGACATTGAGAAGAGATTTGCTAAAAATAAAAAGGCTAAAACAAGTACACTTTTAGCAAGCCTTATCTTAATAAGATACAGAGGTAAAGGAAACATCAGGGAATGCATCATAGAGATGTCTCATTTTGCTTTAAAACAGAGAGCACTTGAGCTTGATCTTTTTGAGGACTTGCTAGTGCATTTAGTTCTTATATCTCTTCCCGCACAATTTAGTCAGTTCAAGTTGAGTTATAACTGCCAAAACCAAAAGGAGACTTGGTCTCTTAATGAGTTCATCTCACATTGTATGCAAGAAGAGGAAAGGTTAAAGTAGGAAAAGATAGAAAGTACTCACTTGGCTAATATTTCTAAGGACAAAGAGAAGAAAAGAAAGGAGGATAAAGAAGCTACAGTTATGGCACCTCAAAAGAAACAACAAAAGAGACCGGATGATCCAGAAGGTATGGGTTGTTTCTTCTGTGGAGCTGTAGGATATAAAAAGAAGCATTGCTCTAATTATCACGCTTGGCATGCCCGGAAAGGTATACTTCTTAATTTGGTTTATTCTGAGGTTAATTTAACTTCGATACCTAAACACACTTGGGGGATAGATTTTGGTGCAACCACTCACATCAGTGTGTCTATGCAGGATTGCTTGAGATGCTGAAAGCCAAGTGATAGTGAAAGATACATCCACTTGGGCAATGGCAAAAATGTTGAAGTTGAAACAATAGGAAAATTTAGATTTTTATTAAAGACTAGATTTTATTTGGATCTTGATGAGACATTTATTGTACTATCTTTTAGACAGAATTTGATTTCTATTTCTGCTTTGGATAAATCTAGTTTTTTTTTGTTCATTTGGAAATGGAAAATTTAGTTTGTTTCATGATTCAAAATTGGTTGATTTCAGTTTTTTATCAGGTTATGATAATTTTTACTTAATTGATACAATTGCTTCATTTAATGAATCCCTGCAATTAAGTATACAAGGTATGAAGATAAAATTAACTAATGAGAATTCAATTGAGTTATGGCATAATAGATTAGGTTATATCTCCAGAAAGAGAATAGAGAGACTTGTGTTACAACAAATTCTCGACCCTTTAAACTTTGTAGATTTTGATATTTATGTTGACTGCATTAAGGGGAAACAAATTAATAAAAGAATATTTGAAGCCAACACGACCTTGGACGTCTTAGAACTTATACATATAGATATTTGTGGGTCATTCCCTACGATTTCTTAGAATGGTCAATGATATTTTATAACGTTCATAAATGATATTTCTAGATATGGCTACATATATCTCATTCATGAAAAGGCACAGTTGCTAGATGTGTTCAAAGATTATAAGGTTAACGTTAGAAACCAACTCAGCAAAAGGATTTAAAGCGTTAGATCTAACCGTGGTGGTGAGTATTATCGTAGATATGATGGTTCATGTGAACAACGTCCAGGACTGTTTATTAAGTTCCTAAAGAAAAACGGTATCATCTCACAGTACATTATGCCGGGTTCGCCCACTATGAATAGTGTTGCAAAAGGCAAAACAGGACACTTAAGGACCTAGTGAGGAGCATGACTTCTCATTCTACATTACCAAAATCACTTTGGGGAGAAACACATAAGATTGCAACATATATCTTTAACAGGGTTCCAACTAAGCAACTGCCAAAACCCTTACCAACTTTGAACCGGCAAGAAACTTAGTTTAAAGCATTTACATGTTTGGGGATGTGTAGCTGAGGCAAGGCCTTATAAGCATAATGAAAAGAAACTAGACTTAAGGGCGGTAAGTTGTTATTTTATTGGATACTTTGAAAGATCTAGGAGGTATAAGTTTTATAATCCCATAACTAAGTTGATTTTTATGATAAGAAATGCCCAGTTCTTTGAGGATGTCGAGTTTGTGGGGGAAGATAAGGTTAGGGACTTGTCTTTGAAGAAGAATATGTTGATATTCCCACAGCTATTTATTGACATTGATTAGGTTCCTCTTTATGACATTATTCAAGAAGCAGATCTAAATCAAGACAATGTCGAAGAACCTCCCATTCCAGAAATTATTACAAAAGAACAAACTCTATCACTCCAAGAACCTAAGTCATTAAAGAGATCCACTAGAGAAAGGAGAAGTGCAGTGCTAGATGATTACATTGTATTTCTCCAAGAATATGAGTACGACATTGGTGTGGTGGAAGATGATCCAATCAACTTCCGTTAAGCCATGGAAATTTCTAGATCTCAAAAGTGGATTGATGCCAAAAATGAGGAGATAAAGTCTATAAAGGACAAT